>ML787454.1:251644-319468 GCA_009831015.1 Picea engelmannii | reverse complement strand
ATAGATAGATAGATAGATAGATAGATAGATAGATAGATAGATAGATATAAGGTGTATTCAAAAACATCCAAAACTAGTATAACATAACAAAATTGGGTTATCCACCCATACATCTACAAACTAGATATGCATCAAAGTCCATCAAACTAAAAAAGAACTAATCATTATGAGGGGCCCTATAGTCATTATAGAAAATGACATCTCTGACAACCTTCTGCAGAAGATGCCTAAATCGATTCCCCGCACCCACTACATGCATCTGCATATGTAGAGGTATGTCATCCATATGTGGCACTGGGATCCCAATAGTTAAATGCTCGAGATTTTCCTTGAGATCCTCTAGCAACCCTACATTGTCTCCTCCACGAGGCTATCTTCTGCCAACAATGAGTTTCTCTCCTCTCCTATGCAACGATGGAATTCCTACTAGACGCACTGGTGCACAATATACAAATTAGGAATAATTTGTTATGTTACACAAAAAAAAAAATCTATATATAACAAAATCACAAAAAAATACATAATATTATTAAAATATCCCAAACAACAGTGGAAAATTGTCTTTCTTATTAAGCTCATCGTTGAGCCCTTCCCCTTCGGGGAGAACCATTTTAGGATCAACATGATAGTTGACACCATGATACACATAGTCATCCATCACCACTATCTTTCAATCCAACCATTGGAAAAATTTGGCATCAAACTGAAATTGTGACCCCCCCTCGAGACTTGAAAGCATCTCTATCGATTTGTTTATTTTCATATCCCCGACTCCAACCTCTGGCACCAAATCCCACGAACACAATGTAGGCACCCGCTCAAAGAATATAGATAAAAAGATGGACCCATAGAAAAATTGTTTCTGACGTCCCAACCTGCACTTGGTTAATTGATCCTTCATTTTCGCTAGAATTGTTGCACACCAATTGTACATTGTGGGGGATAAACACATCACTACATAATCCACCAAGATTCTTGAAGCCAAGTGAGGCCCGATACTTTCTTATTTTGTGTAATGGTGAACATAACAGTGCACGGAGTAAGGTCCATTACTTGACCAATCAACAACTTATTTCTTCTCTTATGCATCCCAGGGTGACAATAACACACTACATAATAAACTACTCACTCTGGGCCTCCCCTTTTTCCACCCACCAATACTATTTTCGCTCTACCCCAAGACAATCCTGTTAGGAAGTAAATATCTTCCATTTCCAATGTCAATACTTGATCCCATACAACGAAGTGTTTCCTTTCATGATCCCACATATTCACCAAAGTTTGTAACATAGCCGGTTGGTCTCGCATCTTTGACACAAGAAAAAATTTAACAACCCACAGTTTCACAAAGCATCAAGAGTGGGAGGATCATCCATAGCATAATTTCCATTTAACTCATGCTCATGTTCCCTCCACTCCAACATTGTGCCCACACCTACCAAAGACACCAAAAAATCCTGTTAGAACCCAATCATAAAGGAAAATTCATCAAATATTTTGCAGAAATGGCCAAAATTCTCGTGGTCGGCCCCTATTTGGAACACAGACTGACCATATTGATTGGTCTCCCTTAGGTTGTGTCTTGGTTGTGACATGTCACTTTGTCTTTCACAACACAGAGCGACTAGATAGTTAAGTCATGATTGGCCGCTCTCTCCTACACAACACAGAGAGACCAAATAGTTTGGTCGCTCTTCCCAAGAACCCCAGGGGTGACCACACACTCCTCAAAAATTTGAGGCTTGACTGAAACACAAAATTGAATGAAATGAAAAACTGAAAAGTGGATTTTCGAAGTTCATATCCGAACTCTTAGCTTATATATGGAGGATGCAAGATATGTGGCTCCAATATTCTCAATCTCCACTCCCAAAAATCATCAAGAAAAAGGCTCTTCAAATTCTCACAAGGGTAAATAGTTAAATGAGGTAAAAACTCTCTTTTTACTCTATATAGAGCTTCATTTTCACCTTTTTCACACTATGTATAGCTCCTTTTCTTAAATTTTTTGGGACATTTATTTTTTGGAACCACATACTAATCTATTGTTGTCAGGAATGCTCCCAATATAAACTATGGAACCATTTTATGGATTTTTCTTTAATCCCTTTTTAGACTCCTTAAATAAGAAAATATCATCAAGTATTCTTGTATTTTCACACTCATTCTATGGATTTTAAAATACGTCCACCTAGTATACGTTTACCCCTTTTTTGGGACAGACAAACTACTTACGAAAAAATACCTCATCATGGAGAACTCTTTAAGATCTTTTCAAACTCATTAAAAAATGAAAAGATTGTTGAGCGATCTTGTTGTCTTTCATGCTTGTTAAAGTGAATTAGAAATAAGGTTTGTTGAATGATAGTTTATCCCTTTTTTGGTCTCACTAGTCTTCTTATTAAAAAGGAACACCCTGGCCCTCTTGGTTAGGAGAGTTCTCCTAGGTATTGTTTTATATGTTTTCGAAACCCGTAGACTAATTTTATGAAAACGTTCCTTATGGAATTTTCTTTACGACCTTTTCAAACTCTCTAAACATGAAAAGGCCATTGATTTTACCTTCTTTGGACTCATTAAACTTTACATCGAAGGACCCACACATGGGACCGAATCCCTCCTTCCTTAGGTTCGTTAATAATATATCGAGGGACTCATTGCCAGATGAGCTATATCAATCATCTGTTATCCTCCTCCAGATTGTAAAACTAGAAAGAGGTACTCACCAATCATGGTGGGGAATTTTTAGAGGGTTTTTCCATCTTGTTATCTTCATTATTTAACATCTTTCATTACTTTGAGTCACCCTTGAACAAGTCACTTGTTCTATCATCACATACAACAATTGAGTCATCCATTCTCTCTCATTGATCACCATTTCCGTCATTGTGTCACATTCCACTCATAGGTCCATGACTAGTTAGTATGGTATTCATCCGAGTTAATGTTGTTGATTCAATCCATTTGTCATTCATACTTGTTCAAGGGAATTTTCCCTGTTTCAGCCACCTATTGTCCATTGTTTTCTCTTTTTCCTAGCCATACCCATGTCAATTGTGCTCCATTATTATGAACTTCACACCATCTATCCTTACATATTTCGTGTCGATTAATGGGGGATATATCAAGGCCCTTATTTTATGAATTTCACCCTCTCAACTTGATCCAGGTGGATATCGGTGGCCACCCACCTTTTCCAACTGGCTCAAAACAGTTTTCTGGTGATTTTGGGAATTTACTATTTTTAGCAGGTTTTAACTTTCGGGGCCATTTTGAGGGCCCAAATAAAGGTTTTTTGAGATAGAGGTTCTCAATTATATACAAAGGAATAATTTATCCCCTAAAATGAATCTCCTCGATGATACCTTTCTAATGAGCTATCACACGCCTAAAACAGATATCGTATGCAAAAGTTATGACCCCAGGAAGTTGATGTACTCACTTACCCAAACGGGGCCCACATGACTTTTGGTGCTTCATCTCCTAGGGTTAGGTTTTTGGATGTATAGGGTTTTCTCCATTCCTTATTATTTTAAAAATGCCTTCAGAGCCCCATTGTAATCATGTTCTTTCAAATGCGAGTAGCCGTCACATCTCTTCTCAGAGATAAGCTGCCACCATTCTAGGGAGTCTTTCACTCTATATTTTTACAGTCTCTGTACATTTCTTTCATTAATAGAAATCGTGTATTATTGTACCTCTGTGTTTATGGTTGCATCTCTGATATATTTATGTTATATTATTGAATATCTGCGATATCTCTGTGCATTTCTTTATTATATCTCCGATCTCATTTCATGCCGAAAATAATCTGGATCACAACTATAGCTCATTATTGAGGATTGAAATCTAGAAACCCATTAGTACCCTTGGACTTGTAGACATCAGTGACAGATCTCCTTTCATTTTTACATTGGGCTCACATTACATCAAATGAATCCATGAGTGTTTGACATCGACTCCTTTATTCACACTTTGTAGAGTGTACTCGGTATCATGGGTTCCATCATTATCATCGGTGGATTCCCTCGCGTCTGTTAACGATATCCATTAATGATCGATAATTAGATGATTTCTACCATGCTCAAATTCAACTCCTTTATTTTCATGTTGTAGATTCATACCCTCCGAATGTAGGATGAGAACTTGGGAAATATCACACTCCTATTCGATGATATTATTTCCGAGAATATTCATGAGCACTTCAAAGACTGCTCAGTCCTTGAGTCATCTCACTGATTTGTATGATGTTACATAGATCCACATTTGTACTTGGTTGTGGCTATAATTTTAGTTGTGTCTTGCATGGATCCACTGTGTATTTTATCATATCCATTCCCTATTCAGTCATGTCATGCATAGATCCGCAGTTTAATTATGGTGTCTATGCTCTTGTCTCTCTTATCGAGCATGGGTATGGTCACATCAGGGATGAGTTTTCTGTAGAAATGACGATGCTCTCTTGCAAGTTTCCTTTTCCCAAATATCTGTGAATTTTATTGGTAAAGTATTTTTTCCATCAAACACCTCTCATGACCTCACACTTTAGGGGGCATCTATTTTAGATTTATTAACCTCCTAACCATTGAGCCATCATCTCCTGGAGATCACCTATCTAATTCAACAATTTTCGCCACTTATTCCTTGAGTTTCCAACCTAATTTTCACCTAGTCTCTCTTTTCCTTCATTAAGGGTGTGACCAAAAGGGTTGGTCTCTCTTCCTAGCATGTCAGGGAGTGATCGGTCACTCTGTTTATGTGTCTAGGGAGCGACCAAGCCTAGAAGCTCCTATTTTTGGATTTGGTTGCAATGGATGAGATCTCCCCACTGATTTACCTGGGTTTAGCCTCGAGAAGGATTCCATTATGAGTTCCATGATCTCATCCTAATAACCATATGGAATTATCCCTAAATCCCTATAAAAACAAATTCATTCTCATGGGAAAGAGGAGGAAAGAGATAGTAAATGTATGTTGCTACTTTGGCTACCATATTTGGGCAAGGAAATTGGAAAGAGATTTTTGCATCAACTTCTCCATTTTTAAGTGTTGGAAGGTAGATATTCATGTCGATTTTATCAATGTAAAATATTGTCTTAATGGGATAAAATTTTCTGTAGCTGCCTCTCTAAGTTTGCAAAGATTTCTATCATCTTTTTGTTTTGAAAAATTCATTTGATTAGTTGTGTGTTTGATTTCATTTATTTCAATCTCTCATTTTGTTTTGTTCAATTTCATTACTATAAGCATGAAATTGAAAGAAGTTATGGTTTGAACACATTGTACAGATTCTAGAGTTTCTCTTTATGAAATTGGATGAATACCTAAGGGAACCTAATGATCCTAAGAACCTTAAAGGATTTTGAGCTTATCATTTTATGGGTTGTTTTCTTACCATTAGCATATGAGTCGTTTACCTTGGAGGTATGCCTTAGGCATTTTATTCTTTTGAATTTTTTTTATTATCACCTACCACATTTTCGATCACGCATAAAACAAAAACTTTGGTGTAATTTGAAATATGAATGCTATCCCTTGTGGTCATATCACAGTCTCATTGTTATTGTACAGGACTGCTAGTCATTCCTTCAAATGATTACTCCTTCGTCTTGCTAGCACAAGCTTGCATTCATTGCTTCAGGTGGTAGTTCTTCATTTTTGGGCTAGGTGGTCATTAGAGGATTTAGTTCTCAATCACGCTTGTCCTCTGGTTCAACATCCACTCAAAATCCTGAGAAATGGCTATGGTGGCTTTCTCCTAAAGCCTTAGGTATTGGTTCTACTCCAAAAATGCAGAGCTTAACCTTTATTTCATGTGGTTTCAAAGATGCTCCCCCCTTCACTAATCCTACTGGTTTTTAGTGACCAAACCGATGGCACCATTGGTGAGGATGGAGCCAAATGGCTCATAGGTTCTCCTCTCACACAACGATGTTGTGGATGATGTCATGGCTTATGGTTGGGACATGTTCATAAAACTATTCCAGGGTTTTAACCTCGATGTTTCTCAAGCATTTTCCCAAACCTTCAATGGTGTTAAGGCCAATATTGGAGATTTACAGTTGGAGGTGACTGAGGATTTCATTGCAGAAGCCATGGGATTTCCCCAAAAGGGAGGTCGCTGGTTCAAAAACCTCAAATTAAAAGACGTCCCTTGGCACCTACTAATGGCTTCCAAGAGATCATGCTATAATGTCAAAGGCACACCAATTGTTTTCTTTAAACCTTGATGGCATGGTTTACTATTGATACTTATGCTTTGTCACCTATGAGGATAGATATGGACTAGTCTTCATGTTTCATGTCTGTTTTTTTATGGTATTTTTAGGGTTTTATTTAAATATTCTATTCTACTTGCTTAATATCCTGCAAAAAATGGCCAAATTTTACCAAAGGAAAAACCTAAATGCACAATCTAATTTATTCCATCACGGCCTGATTCGAATTTTGGTCATTTCACAATTGTCAAAAGTTGGGGATACTTGGCAAGACTTCATGTCTAGGAATGGGTTCTCTCCACTTGAAACCATTGCCCTTCAACTCCTTCCCTGAGAAACCTACATGTTGAATTACAAGGAAGCTTTTTGTTAATAACTAAAACCCCTGTTGTTTTTCATAAGTCTTCCAAATGTACACACTAGAGACTCGGTTTTATTCCTAAAAAATACTTGAAAGATGTATTGGATAATCTGAAGGATAAGGTCCTTGTTGTTCCTAGTCCCGAGCCAGTTATGGTTGTTTTAAAGGAAGTTAAAATCAAGAAACAAGATATGAAAAAAACACAGAGATTTCTAGACATTGATTTTAAGAACAAAAGACTTGGTCGACTCATTTCCAGAATGCTAAGGAATCGACATCACGATCATGAAAAACCTATCCCAGTTATTGATGTTGACAACTAGATTTCTGGGGATGATACCAATGTCGATGCACCACAATTCGATTTCGTATTGAATCTGCCTCCTTTCTTAAAGAAACAACAAGGTTTTTCGGGCATTCAACATGATCTCAAAAGAATCATGGAACAGGGTAAGTTACCCACTACAGATCAGGCTCAACCTTTACCAAGCATGGAACCGGTGCATTGTGAGAATTGTTTTGACTAGATCGAAAGGTATTATCAGGATATTCCTTACCTATAGGCATAGTTGAATCAATTGGTCACTCGGAACACAACTCTTGAGAGGGAAAAAAATGAGCTCGGAGCTTGCATTCAATCGAATTCACATAGAGCCAATAAGAGTATCAAGAGATCAAGGAATGTGGTTATTAAAAATTCAACCAATTTCAATACTATTATAAACTCAGATTTGCCTGATGCCTCTCTTTCAAATTTCTGAATTGGTAAATATTTCCTTTGTATTTGACGATTTGATTCTGTTTGGATAATAAGTAAATTCATTTTGATTTTGTTTTTATTTTAGACTAGCTACAGAATTGAAGATTCTGTAGCTTGTCTTTTGAATTATTTGTTTTTATTATTGTCTAATTTTGATTTCGTTTTCATTGTTTCATGTGAACATCAAATTGATCTGCTACAATTAAGGGAATGAGTCATGGGTTGAACGTTTAGTGGACTAGTGATTTTTGTTTTTGGAAAACAATGTTTAATAATGTGACTGTTTTGGATTGAAAGAATTCAACAAAATTATCCTTTTGTTATTTTAATTTTGTAAAAACTTATTTTAAAAGATCTACCTCTATCTTCTATGATATGAGGAATAGATCAGAAACTTGTTTAAATAACGTTGTTTTCCCAGTGATAAGGGAAATTCCTCCTAAACCATATGATGGACATATTGTTTTTTAAACTATATGGCAAAACAATTTACTCTTTGGCTTTCGTCTTGTGTAGACTGTGCAGTGTTTTTCATTGTTTTCTCATGTAATTTTTAGATGTGAAATTTTGTCCTTATCAAACTAGATTTAGTTTGTTCTGCATATAATATTTTATATCATGTGTTTCTTTATGTGGTTCATTATCTTTTGGTTTAGTTGATATCTATGACTGATCATCAATTCAATTATTTTGAGTTTACATCTTATGCTAGGTAGGTGGTAATACCATTACTAAGAATTGGAATTTCTTTCATTTTCAGTTATTGGATATTCTAAGGTCACATGATATATAATCATTTGTCTTTCTGACATCATAAAATCGTTTTGGAATATAAAAGAATTCTTTGAGTTTCTTCAAGAAGTATTATGCTTTATTTTGTCACATGTTTACACTTGGCACAAGTTAAGAGGAGCTCATACAAATATAGAGAGATGAATCTATCTTAGTATTGTTGATCAGCGAGAGGTTAGTTAGTTTATTATTTATTTAATTTGTTAATTTGTGAATGAATAATGATTGCATCATTTAAATGTTAATTTTTTTGTATATTTTCGTTATATCATTTACAATATTGTTCATCCATTTTTTATTAGTTTGGTAGCTAGAGTACTACAATAATTTTGTTTATTTTTAATATTGTTCATATCCATTATTTTAAAACATTTATTATCACAAGGCTTTGCTTAAACCTTGTAAATTGTATATATCTATTGTACATAAACACTGTTAGTTAATCAATTGTAATTAAAGTGTCGATTGATAGAATTGTACATCTATTTAGTTAATTTAGAACTCTAGTTGGCTAACGAATCTATAAAACCCGTCAGGGTAGATTATACCAAACGGATTGGGTTAAATAGACAATCTCGTTTCAGATCTTCCCTTCCCATTGATGGTGTGCCATAAATGCCCATCAACAAATGGTGCTAGAAGGAGGGCCTGAAAGTCATTGATGGCACGAGGAGGCCGTAGGACTCCCCCAAAAAATTGTTCACATTTTGTGACGCGTAGTCGCTCAGAATCTAACATTACACTTGACCAAACTACTACCTCAAAAACTACTCCTGGCATTCCCATGAAACCAGTGACACCATTTCCTCAAGGGATTGACGTACATGAAATTGTTCGCCAATCGATTCTAAGAACTCAAAGTTCTTTAGCCCGAATCAGACAACCTGGTAGACAACTTAATCAACCCCTTGATTTCACCAATCTGCAAGAACAACCTTTTGACACTAGTTTTCCCGAAAACCCATTAGGCGGTAATATCACTGATCCTTCTCAATAATTGATCCTTGGTGTTGGGCTATCTGGTATCCCACCATCCCCACCTGGTTCTTCTCCACCCTCTTCAAGAGAGGAATCCTTAGATGAAGGGAATTATTTGTCTGAATGATCTCAAACTTCAACTCCATCAACTCCCATGGAAAACCAAAATAATCCCACTAGAACTTTTCTCAATCAAGAAGTCGTGGTAGTACCTGGACCCCAACACCCATTGCTCAAACATCTGGAGAAGTGGCTGCCCAAATTCGACCTAGATTCGAAGAAATCAGTTGAGGATCACATCAGGAAATTCATGTTAGTTTTTAGGCTCCAGAGTGTCGAACACGAAGATTTCGTGTGTAGGTTATTCCCCTACACTTTTGAGGGGAATTATTCAACCTGGTATTTTGCGCAACAAACTCAAACCATCGTCTCTTGGAACAAGTTTGAAACCTGATTTCTAGAAAAATTCAGAGATGATAAATCTCCAGAAGTCGTAGTAATGGAACTCTCTAGTATGAAAATGAACCCTAAAGAAAAAGTTAAGGATTTCAACCAGAGATTCTTAACTTTAAAAAAGAAAATCCCTGTAGATTCGATGCCTACAGAAAACTTGACTGTTGCGTACTATACTAAGGTCTTGCATAAGAATATAGCCATATTGGTTAAAAGGTCCAAAAAGAACACATTATTAGAACCCTTTGAGGAGGCATTCCTTATTGAGAAGGACATTTTGATCTTAAAATATATTTTAAATAGTGAGGCTGAAACAACTTCATCTTCTAAAAAGAAAATATAAATTCTCACTAGACCTCCTCAAACTAAAAATCAACAAGAGACATTAGACTTGGAAAGTTTGCAGAAAGCTTTCTAGAAATTATCCAATCAGTTCATAGAATCAAAAGGATCCACTGAGGATGCATCTACTAGTTAAGGAGGTTTTAGACCACCTTTCAGGAAACCTTTTCCTCCAAACCGGCCAAAATCAACCACAGAAGGTCTAAAATTTGAAGGACTATAGTACGCTTTGAAAATGATACTATAAGCACATGATAACGTTGTTTCTTCACCTCCTAAAAATCAAGATGACATGGGTGAAGAGAAAACACCTAATGAGGAGGACTCATCTCCTCCCGTTTTTAGACATTTGTCAAACAACATCTTTCAAGAAAATTTTGAAATTGTCCATCCTTATAACACTCTAAGTAAAACACAAAACAAACTTTCACCCGAAACAAGTAGGAATGTGGTTTAAAAACAGCCAAAGAAAATTGAAACTAGACAAAACCCTGATGCCCCAGATTTAGAATATGATTTGGTTGAAGATCTTAAAAAACTAAGGGAAAATATATCAGTTTTTGAATTACTTAAATTTCCTCTTATCCTACAAAAAATGCTCCAAAGTATTGCTAAAAATAATAAAAAGAATGACTCTATCAACAAGAAATCAACAGAAAGTTGTTGATACTGAGAGGGGGGTGAATCAGTATCAAATACAATTTAAAAACCTTTTTTCAACTTATACTTAAACCATTCAATTATATCCAATGAGAAATTAACAATAGTATAAGAGTTACACCAATACACCACAATACACCATGCACAATATATGAGAAATAATCAATAGTTTTTGTTCAAGGGAAGTATTGAGTTTCAAAGGTAGCTACAGCTTCCAAATGTAGAGGGAGGGATAAACCTCCAAGAGGAAGATACAATCCTCCAATATCAAGAGAGATTTGAACTTTCCATCCTTTCCCCTTCCTTCCACCCAAGAATATATGAGAGATAATAAAACTTTACATTAAATCATCACCATCAGCCAATCATCACATAGAACCTGATAATGCTTCTTGAGAATTCTTCAATTTATGAAATTATTCAATTCTTGGAGTACTCTGATCCTATAGATAATATTACTCAATGTATTCTCTGAAACTCCTCCAATTTTCACTCCTTGAATCCTCCCCAAAAAGAGGTTATAGAAAGAATGGTAGACTTTATTCAATTTTGGTCTATTCAAAAGACCCAAACTTTACAACATGCCCCGCGCTCAATGTTTAACATCTGATTTTGTACTCTTTCCAATGGAAGTGGTCCCACTTCATTTGGATTCTGTATGAAGAAGTTATGACTATTTTACCCGGAACACCTATTTATTGACTAGCTTCAGGACTGGTCACAAACCCTATCTTCCACAGAGTGTATCTCCATAATTATAGAGAATCAGGAGCTGAAATTTTTACCAAAGGTAACTTGATATGTCTTCTCAATAACATATCGATTTCACCAAATGAATCTTTCTAGAAAACAATTTATAGAAAAAATGGTAAGATGACCTGAAAATAACATACCTTAGAACACATCACCAAAAGACTTCATCCTCCCTTGAAATTTGGCCTTCTTTTACTTCTTATTTCCTCTGAAATTCGACTTGTATCAAAATGAATGTATAATGATGTTTATTTATACCATTTATGTCACATTATTTTAACATTAGGGCCAACCTGACACTTTCTTATTTTGTAGTTCTTTTCTTTAATTATCTTTAGGGCCTACATGTACTTCCTTCTTCAATTCACTTTGTCATCTTCAAAAATTCATTTCTCACCAACCATGAGGATCCACGTGACATGACACATACCACCGGAAACAACATGATTTATACTATCCATTCATGGGTGTTCTATATGCATGTGCATTGTCCTTCATGTCCAAATACCTTTATCAATCTGGCAGTCCAAAACCCATGACTAGGGTTGACATCAATGACAACAACCAATCTTCCAACAAAAGTGACCCAAATAAAACTAAAGATGTCCCCGATAAAAAATCGTCTGAAAATCAGGATAAAAGAGACATATAAGAGAAAACCGAAGGAAATTTATATAAGACTATTTCAGGTACACCCATAAAAAATCAGCAGAATTTTGTTGTCTCTTCATGGAAAAATGTACCTCATTTTTTGCTAACTTTCGAAATTTTCAATAGAAATGTACATAACTATATGGTTGATTCTGGCACCTTGTCAAATGTAATACCACTATCTATGTGTCATAAAATTAATGTTGAAGTAAAACCTTTTGATTTAAAGATCATTTAGTTAGATCGAACTAATGTCAAGGTCATTGGTGAACTTAAAAATGTGTTGATAAGGTTGTCATCCAACCCAAAGGTCCACCAAGTAATTGATATTATTGTTGTTGGCATTCCGGAAGTTTATGGTTTATTTTTTAGTAGAGATTGGTCATATAAATTACATGTCTATTTTTCTATAGATTGGTCTCATCTGTGGCTGCCAGAAAATGGACAGCCTAACAAGATCAGAATAAATAGAGAACATTACCTCAAGTACATTGTTACAGATTTAGATGATCCCAATGAGACTTTTACTAATGTTGTAAATTCGATTGAGACACAGGGAATGAATACCTTTTTTAGAAATTTCATGACTGAAATATCCTCTATCACTGACCCAAAACAACAATCCGAAATATCATCCTATACTCAGACGACAACTCCTGGAAGTACACTGAACATTGTTGATGATGAAGAAATCTGGTCCTTATACTTTGATGGATCTAAATATCGGGAAGGGGTAGGCATTGGTTGTGTACTAATCGATCCCAAAGGTAATAAAAAATTTATTTCTTATCAATTGGAATTTGAATGTACTAACAATACAACAGAATACAAAGCACTTCTACAAGGACTAAAGAAGGCACTAGATCTTGATGTGCAAAACTTGGTAGTATTCGGTGACTCTAAAATCATAGTCAAGCAGGTAAGAAACATGATACATTGTTTATCACTGCATTTGAAAAACTACCAAACCAAGGTATGGAGTTTAATACATAAATTTCTCGCTTCGAGTAATTCAGAAGTTGATTTATTAGCTAATGTTGCCTCTAAATTATTGCCTACTGAAGGTCTTTCTCCTAACACATTCTCGATTTAATTTTTATTTAGGCCATCGATTCCCGACAACATCACAAATTGGAAAGTGTTTGATGACAATCAATAGATCATCAATTTTCTACATATGGAAGATACTTTCCAAGATGTGGTAATCGATGAAAGCACCCATAACAAAAACCTCTGAGATTTCATGGTAATATCTGATCCTCAGTTTGCAGAATTATCATCCGAGATGGTAAAATCTATCCCCAAATCTGTTGTTAGATTAGAAAAATTTTATTATCTAAATGAAAATTTTAGCAGGGGTAGTCAATTGAAAAATGAATAGCTCCTCATTACTGTATGAAACTGTTAATTTAGGAACATAAGATAATCCTCAAAATATCAATCTAGGAAAAGGGTGTTTTGAACAAGAGAAATATACATTCATAAAATTATTCAAATAATTCAAATATGTGTTTTCTTGGACGTATGATGATCTAAAAAATTTTGATCCGAACATAATGCAACATGTAATTCCCATGAAGCCCCAAACCCAACCTTTTCAGCAAAAATTGAGAAAAATGCATCCTAAATTAGAACCCACCGTAAAGAAGGAACTAAATAAATTACTCATTGCCAAGATAATTTTTCCAGTCTGGCATACTCAATGGGTATCCAACTTAGTCCCAGTAAGGAAGAAAAATGGAGAAATTTGACTTTGTGTCGACTTTCACAATTTAAACCGAGCCTCTGATAAAGACAATTACCTCGTTCCCCCAATGGAACAAATTTTTCAACAAGTATAAGGTTTCGAGAGGTTATCTTTATTAGATGGTTTCTCATGGTATAACTAGGTCCTTATGTCGCCTTCATATCAGTGGAAAACCACTTTTTGTACCCCATGGATAACCTACACCTATAGGAAAATGCCTTTCGGATTGATCAATGTCGGTGCCACTTTCTAGAGGGAAATGGACATTTATTTTCGTGGCCTTATCAATCAGTCAGTTGTTGTCTGCCTGGATTTTGTCACTGTATTTTCAAAGAACAAGAAAAATCATCTGTCTCATCTTAGGGCTATGTTAGAACGATGTCACAAGTTCGATATTTCACTCAATCTTAAAAAATCAGTCTTTGTAGTAGAACAAGGAATACTGTTTGGGTTTATAGTCTCTAAATATGGAATGATAATTGATCCTGAATGAACCCAATCCATTTCCAACCTTGCCCCATCTTCTTCCAAAAAGGCAATACAATCATTTTTGGGTAAAATTAATTTTGTCAGACGATTTTTTCTGAGTTTTTCTAAGATGGTTAGACCTCTACAAAATATGATAAAAAATGATGTTATGTACAAATGGGGATCACAAGAGAATCAAGATTTTAATTCCATTAGAAAATATATAACCGAAGCACACTCCTTGATGAGTCCTGATTTCTCCCAGGATTTCACATTGTATACTTTTTCATCTGACATATCTTATGTTGTTGTTCTCACACAGAAAAATGTTGAAAACAATGAGATACCTATTTCATTTATGAGGTCCGCTTTTAAGGGAGAAGAATTAAATTACCCTGCAGTTGATCAACGATCATACGATGTCTTCAGAGAAGTTAAACATTTCAGGTGTTACCTTTTGAAATCCAGGACAAAAATTGTTGTTCCTTACCCTACTGTAAGAAATATGTTAGTGAAGAAAGAGCTGGGGGAGAAAAGGGAAAATTGGATGACATCCCTTCAGGAGTATGATCTCGAAATAGTGCTTGGAAAAAATGTTATAGGTCAAGGCCTTTCTAAATTGGTAGTTGATTCAGTTGAAAAATCATAAAATCAAATAAATACATCAGCTACAAATCTACATAACGAAACACAAATCTGTTGTACACAAACTGTGCCTAATTAATGGTATGATAATATCATATTTTAGTTGTTGCATGGAAATGATCCTCGCAACCTTGATCCAAAAAAAAAAAATATCACTGAGGCTTAAATCTGCATCTTTCCAATTAATTAATGATATATTATTTCAAAAGAATTTTGACGGTGTTTTTCTGCGTTGTCTAGAAAAAGAAGAATTTGAAAGGGTGTTAGTTGAACTTCATTTTGGTGATGTCAGGGGTACCAGATCACTTATTGAGGATAACTAATGGAGAAGAACCCAATAACTTGGAAGACAACTTCCCAGATGCACAAATGTTTTCAGTACAGATAGATGATGAGTATTTTGTAACATTATTGAGTTTTTGAGTACAGGATTTGTACCAAAGGAATTTAATACTGCACAGAAGAAAAATATGGTGGTCAGAGCTGCAGACTACAAATTGATTGTAGGTCATTTATATAATCTTGGAGAAGATAACACTTTTAGGATATGTGTTATGGAGCATGAAATCCCTATCATTCTAGAAGAAACACATGAAGGAATTGTTGGAGGAAACTGTTAGCACTTGGTAAATTTCCTAGAGGTTGAAACAGAAGAAATCTACAAAGGTAAATTTATCCAACCACTTTTAAAGCTCGGGTCTAGCCCTTCCAGATTCAGAGAGGGATCTCTCTGTATGATTTAGATATGTTTCCAATTTTATATATTAGGCTAGGTAAAGAGATAGGTAGGTTTTGTTGTCAAAGTGTTTTTTGAATTGGTTGAGACAGTCTACACCTCCATTGGGCTATGGGGTCTGTGTTATAATAAACATGAGATACAAACCAGAAACGCAAAGGAATATTTCTACAGGGAGAGATAATATACTCACTGGATCTTTTAGTAGCTTAAATGATGGGCAGAAGAAAAGATAAGAAAAATAAATTCAACTAAGAAGCAGTTAAGAATTCCTTAATGAAAACACCAGAAGATAAACAATAAAATATTTCGAGTTGGAAATAGGGTATCTAAGATAAATCCTGCAACATTTGTTACTCTTAAAGATTAGACTTAGAAAACAAGATGATCACAGAGCAAGAATAACATTCAACTTAGAGAGTAAACATCACCAGTGAATACACGCAAGAATCCTGTAAAATTCCTCCTTTTTATTAATGGTAGATCTCTTCAAAAAATGTTACAGTCTGATAGCGTCAGGGTGTGAAGATCAACAACCCTCAATACTTCTAAAGGTGAAGTATTTATAACTCAAATTACAAACGTTCCTGTCATAACTGATCAGGATGTGCTAATTATATTTTTAGCCTAACTAATTTAACTAATCAAACTGCTTGATGACTTGGTGCAATTGCACGCGGAATTTCTGGGTAGACCCTTGATGAATCCTTTGCATGACCTCATCTGTTTGGACAGGTGATTGGACCTGGACAACTCATCTGCTAATCGAGCAGATCTCAAAGTTCCTCCCATCTAAGATAACTAGGAACAATGACTTTGAGCAGTCTCCGATACACTTCGTCCATTTCCGTATACTTGGCGAATGTGGGCTTAGTGAGGAATATGTATCCAATCTCATGTTAGATATTGATGTCCAACTAAAGAGCGTCCAAGAATGCTTTACCAGTGATGCTCCCTTGTATGCCAACAAATTTTGAACTGTCCTTAGACACTTCAGACAGTCTCTTTTTGTAATCTGGGAGTGTCACCAGTTTATCATTAATAACCTTCAGACCGGGGAGACCTTTCTTCTAGAGAGCCTCGATCTTTTTGAATAATTTATGTACCCCTAGGTCCATGGTCTGAACCTTTTCTTCTAGTTGAAGCATTAATCCTCTCTTGGTCAAAACTCTTTTGACCTCAAGGATGGTGTCTGTTCTGTCCTCGATCTTCAACTCTTCTAGCTCTTCTCTGGTCTTAGAATTGAGGAATTTGATCATATCATTTGCCTGAGTTGGTCTATCTCCCAATTCTACTCTGATCTTCTCAATGGCCTGTTTTCTCCTCTGGACCAACTCATTATGTTCAAACATAATTTGGATCATGGGCCATATCTCATTTATGGACTTTGTGATGTCTGTCCATACATTCTCTTTGACCTCAGCCAAAGTCTTCCCTGCCACTATTTGCTTTTGGAGATGTTGTAGTTCCTTCTTGAGCCGCTCAGTTACCTGCTTTTCTTTGGAGAGACTGGTCTGGAAAGAAGTTTTGAGTTCCTGGAGGTTCTCAACTTCCTTCTTAAGCCTACTGATTTCTTTCTCTTGCAGGTTCATCTTTTCCATGGATTTGGCGAGGTCGGTTGTCCCCTCTTGTGGTGTCACTGGTGTTGCGGATGGGATTGTTGTTACTGCTGTTGTGCTTGCTCCTGAAATTGGAATGGCACTCAATGGAATGACTTCCATTGGCTTCATCTGCTCCTTTTCTTTTAATAATCTCTCCATCTCAGCTTCCATTTCTTTGATCTGTGCATTCTTCTCCATGAGCAGCTTGAGAATTTCGTCCTTCTCGCCTTCTTTCTCTGCTATCTCCTTCGCCTGTGAGTCATCTGTGGGTGGGAGATTCAGTTGTTTCCTTAAGGAGGTGATGTCTAGATTCTTCTTTTTAATCATCTCTTCTGCAGCTTTGACGTTCGAAGGATCATAGCCGATCTTGAGGACCAGCTCCTCCAACGTCTTGATTCTATTGTCCTTTGCAAAGGACGATATATTCTCCATCTTGAGTTGCGTTTGAGCATTGTTGAGAGACACCTACAATTTTTCCGCAGAAGCATAAGCATGTGCCAATGTATGGAATACCATCTCCCCTATCTGTTTGTGCAGATCCATCTGATCTGTTGGGTGCACGTCCTTCGTCTGGAATTCGAAGGTGGCTCTCTTGTAGTCTATGATTACCTTGGGGTCTGGTACCTATGCCTGGAGGAAGGCCATGTGCATCCTTCCCTTCTCTGTGTCAAATGAAGACAGTAGCCTGTGCTATGCAGTTGACGTCTGCTTCCGAAATTGAGCATAAGTACTGCTGGTAAGAGTTTGATTTTTTTCTTAATCAGCTCGTACTTCTAAAAAATGCTCAACTTGGGCCCAGTCTTGCCCAGCTGAGTGTCCAGTGGGGATTCTGTGGATTTCTTTGGCACTGTTGGGGTGATGTATTTATGTAGGCTTGAGCCAAAATATGGAATGACAGACTTGAACACTGTGGTAGGCAGGGCTTCTTTCTCCCCCATAGGGTCGGGAACCATGGTTGTCTTGGGCCTCTTAGTGTGCAACTGGAACTCTTCGGACGACACCTCCGTGATAGGCGGAGATGATTCTTATCGAGGCCTTTTTTCCTTAGGAACCTGTGGTGTAGTAGTTGGTGGCACAGTGGTTGGGGGAAACTGTTGTTCCACTTCGATCAAGGTGTCAGGCACCCACACTGTCTGATTGGCGAATTTTTCAATCTCGGGCTTGGACTCATGAACATACAGGATGTTTTTATTTTTCACCCGCATTTCTGAAATGATCCCGCATGGATCATAGTGCCATGGGAAATTCATAAAGAACTTCATTTCTTTCAACATCCTGTCAGCTTCTTCTCTGGTGCCTCAACTGTTGCATATGAAGGAGCCAATCTGCCCCTTGATTCGAAGCTGCTTCTTTTTCTTCAATGATACGAAATGAATATCATCTGAATTCATGATCTGCCTTATGTATTCTAAAGCAAGGATTCTTACCGGCACATATTTGGGTAGCTTGTAGGGTGCCAACTTGTACCTGAACACTCTGATCTCAGTGTGGTTTTGATACAGGTACCAATCCCCGGTATTTGTGTTATCCGAGAGATGCAGGATTCTCTAGACTTCATCGTTTATTCGAGGCTCGGGCCTGCCGCTCAACATGCTTACCACAGGGTGGTAGAACAGATCGATGAATGCATTGAAGTTGTATTCTGTGGAGTTATGCTTCAACAAAGAGGTCCATGATGTGACTGGTTGAGGCCTTCCATCTGCGTCCATTTTCTGCATGGAAAAACTAAATTTATCTGCTTGATAGAAAACAAACATGTAGGCCAATATAGACGAGTATCTGAACATGCCTTCCATGACAAAATGCATGAATTGTTCGTGAATATTGTCTTCCAAGAAGGTGCTGAAATCAAACTAGGTGGTGGGATTTTCATCAGTGGAGAAAATGGATAGAAAACCCAGAATGGGCTCATCTACCCACTGGTCGGAATAGTACCCTAATAGAGCACAAAGGGAGGAAATGACCTGGTTTCCCTTTGTGGAGAACATGGACGACGGGTAAGGGGGATTTGTGGAAGGGAATTGAGCAGAATTGGGAAGGAAAAGCTCGAATATTTGAGTTCTTTGGGGAAAAGTCATCCTCTGATACAAATCTGTAAGTATTTCTAGGTTGAAAGGAGACGTAGAGTCAGCACGGGGAATTTGCATCATTTGGTCTATGTCTTCAGGTGTGATGAAGAACAGGGTGTCTTCGGATGAGGAGACAACGACCCTCTATTCGGGAATATAATGAGCTTGGCATTTAAGGGCGAATTCAGGAAAATGGTGGATCTGGGGAAAACGGTAAAGGGGTAAATTGGACTCCCAGAGTCCAATTTCATCGCTCTGGTCCAAGAAAACCTCCCTGAGCCATGATTGGAGGTCTGAGAAATTGAAATCACATTGGGTATCTGCGATCAATTGGTCTTTGTCGACCAGTGGTATCTTGTCCAGGTCGACAGGAGTCGGGAGAAAAGGATTTTCCTCTCCTTATGCTTGTCTGGGCTTTGGCGCCATCTCTGCAATAGTACCTGCAATAAACACAAAATTAGTGGGGTCGACTGACTGTGGATGAGGGTGACGGAAATGCAATGGAGTAAGAGGTAAATTTTCTGGTGCGATGGGTGAATAGTGAATGTAGGGGGAATAACGGTAGTTTTATTTAAAACTGGGGTCGGTTGAGCGTGTGAGACAGGTCAGCAGGATAACGGGTGTGTTATCCCATAATAAATGGACAACGGGCCACTTGGAGGTGATATGGCAGGTGACAGTGGCTGAAAAAATACAAACGGGTGATGTGGCGTCTAGGGATTAGAAGTAAAAGTTGCAATAAGGGGCTGGTCATGAGTGAAAGGGGGTAGGGGACTGACAACAGTTATGAGATGGGACATAACTTGGGAACAAGTGGAAGATGAAATCCATAAATGACGGTGGTTGTCAGATAGCAGATGGTGACGGGACTTCGGGGAAAATAAACTAACGCCACGTATGACAAGGGGCCTGCCAAAGGAGAATAACCATTCCAGACCCCCCCCCCTTGGTTAAAAGCAGATCATCAAGGGGGGTTTGAAATCCAATTAGGGTCGTTGATCTATGCGCCCTTTTCTTGGCCACAGATCTTAGCGCGTCGTTTATCACTCATTCCGGACCCCCCCCCCCTCGGTTAAAGGAAGAACGGACGCGGGGGTTTGGAATCCAATCTGGACCGTTGATTTACGCGCTCATTCTTGGACCGTCCATATGTGCGCAAGTCTTATCACCGATGTCGGACCCCCCCCGGTTAAAAGCAGAATGGTCGGGGAGGTCTGGAATAATCTATGCGCCGTAGATCTGGGCGACACGATCAGGACCATCGAAATGTGCAGGGAGCATAAACTGGGAGCGGAGAACATATGCGCTGGGGGAAACTTAGGATAAATGCATTTTATGGGTTTTTTCCCCAAATTTCAAAGAGACACTACCATGGGGCTTCGACCAAACTATCGTTTAGGCATTTGAAACATGGTGCAACATTTTACATCAAGCTGGTTTTATTCGAGTTAAACAATGAAGAAACTAACCTACATGCTAACCTATCTTCCTATGAAAGTTAACCCAGATTAGACTGTTGGGTTAAGAAATTACTCTACCCTAGGGCTATCTGACCAGGATTAGACAATCTGGCCAGATTTATTCACTAATCTAACCTAGACACTTTGGCTAAGATTAAATTGTTTAGCCAAATCATTCACTACCCTATCAACATCAAATTTAAAAAGAACTTGGCCATGCTTGAAAGGTATGGCCTAGTTACTATTATTGCATGGGGCTTTTATTTCAATTCTTTTATGCCCTCTTTTTCTTTTTTCTTCTTTTTTCTTTTCTTTTTCTTTTTCTTTTTTCTTTTTTCTTTTTTCTTTTTTCCTTTTTCTTTTCTTTTCAAATTATTTGCAGAATGAAAAATCATTTGTCAACAAAAATACTAGAGACAGATAATATCCCAGTCACTAGTTGATTCCCATAACTTATGGGGTGATAACAGCGGCTCCACCTGGGGATGGTACTTTCCCTGTGAAGTGCCAAGAATCCTGGTTCCTGTAGTCCTGAAAATTTCTGCCTAGCGGTCTTCGTTGGTTTTATTCTCAAAAATTGGAAAAACAATGGCCAGCATCTTAGGGCCTTCTCTTCGGGCTTCAACCAACTGACTAATGTTCCTCACTCAAAAAATGTAGGTGAAACATAAAAATAGAGATGGTATATACAATGGAGAATGAAAACTCGGATCTCTACTGAGGTGGGAAATAATGCTACAGCATTCTGCCATTCACAGGTGCTCCTAGAAGATCTGACCCATCAGCATTGTTTAGCAAGAAAGCATTGTTCCCCCTGAAATCTTGGATCATGTATGGACCTGTCCACAGATTGTCAAATTTTCCATGCTTTCCCTTGTCTTCATTTATGGCGTCCCATTTCAGCACCAAATCTCCTAATTCGAAATCATATTCCTTGGTTCGTTTGTCAAAGATCTTCTTGATGTTTCCTTGGACTACCTGAGTCTTGTTGAAAACTTCTTCCCTAGTCTGCTGCAAATGGATCATCTGGTTGATCCTTCTCTGTGATTCATTTGGCTCAGCTTGTACCTCTTGAAGCAACTTCATGACAGGGACTCCTAAAGAAGTGGGGAAAACTGCCTCTGACCATAAACCAGCTGGTATGGTGACATACCAATTGACCTTTTGGTGGTCAGCCTGTCAGCCCATAAAGCAAACACCAACTTATTGTGCCATGATTTTTTGTTTTCCTGCAATGTTTTCTTGATGATATTTACCAAAGTTTTGTTTGAAGATTCCGCCAACCCATTCCCCTGAGGGTAGTATGTTGTGGAATGCCCCAAACCAATGTGATACTGGTTGTAGAAATCTATGAGTTTCTTCGATCGAAAAGTAGCTGCATTGTTAGTTATAATCTTTCTAGGACAACCAAAACGAGACAAAATATTCTTTTCAAGGAATTTGATAATAATAGAGTCAGTGGCTTGCCTACTTGGTACTGCCTCGATCCATTTGGTAAAATAATCGGTGGCAGTAAGAATCCACCTGTTCTGGCCTGAAGATGGTGGGTGTATTTCTCTAATGAATTCGAGCCCCCATTGTTGGAAAGGGGCCTCAACTAAGATCGGTTTCAGAGGTAGAGGAAGGATTTTCCTTTTGCCTTCAAACAGTTGACATTGGTGACATGTTGTTACCTTCTGATGCACATCGACGAACAGGGTGGGCCAATAGAATCCAGCTCTGAGTATTTTGTTGGTTGTGACCTTCCAGTTCAAATGGCCACCACATTCTCCTGCATGAAACTCTTTCAACACTTTATCAGCTTCATCTTTCAGTAAACGGTTTAATAGAATGCCTGTAGGGTCTTTCCAATACAAATTGCCTTCTAGAATACAGAATTTCAAAGCTTTCAACTTTAAAAATCTAGCTCTAGTCTTAGTCAAACCAAGGGGAGCTTGTAAATTTTGTAAAACGAATATAAGGTCTACATACCATGGAGAGTTGAGAAATACCTCTCTCACACTTGGAGTCGCCATCTCACCCTGTTCATCTGCCACATCTAGAAAATTAATGTCAAGAGCATGAAAGTTAGATTCAGCCATTAATTTAGCAAGGCCTTGACCTTTGATTAGTTTCGTGGGCTTAATCTCTATATCGTATTCTAAAATGACAGTGATCCATTTTCCCCTTCTTCCATCCGGATTGTCCTGTGTCAAGATGTCCTTTACTACCGCGTTTGGAACATAATCTATGGTGTGGGAATGGAGAATGTAGACCCTAAAGTCTTTTATGGCTTTTACCAAACCAAAAGCTTATTTCTCCATTATCTTGTAATTCAGAGCAGCGTCCCTTAATGCTTTACTAAAGAAAGCTATGGGTTGTTCATACCCTTCGTTGTTCTTTTGCAGTAACACCGCTGCTATAGTATGTTCAGACACGAAAGAAAAGAGATAGAAATCCTTAGTCAAATCTGGACTGATCAAAACAGGGGCTTCTGTGAGTGCTCGTTTGACTTGTTCGAAAGATTGTCTGGACTCAGAGTCCCATTTTATTTTTACGTCCTTTTTAAGCATGTTTGTAATGTTTCTGAGGAGTTCTGCCAGATTGGGAATTAATCTTCACAGAAAGTTAATTATTTCGATAAAAGACTGTAGTTCTTTAAGGTTTCTTGGGTGTTCTAAATTTTGTATAGCCTCGATTCTGCTAGGGTCTATTTTGATTCCATCTTTGGAGATGATGTGTCCCAGCAGTTTTCCTTCTTCTAACCCGAAAAGACTCTTCTTAGGATTTAAAGAAATCCCAAACCTCCTACACTTCTCGAAAAATCGTCTGAGGTGCCTTAGGTGTTCATCATCAGATTGGGAAAACACAGTCACATCATCTAAATAGACGAAAATAAACTTACCTGATTCTTCCACGAAGGCGATATCCATCACCCTCTGGAATGTGGCTCCTGCGTTCATCAGACCAAAAGGAATTTTCACATACATGAAAGTGCCCCATGGTGTGGTGAAAGCGGTTTTGTCTTGGTCGTCCGGGTGAACTAAGACCTGATTGTAACCCGAGAAACCGTCCAGCAGAGAAATTCGATTGGACCCGACCACCCCTTGCAGGATGTGGTCCATTTTCGGTAAGGGGTAATTATCCTTCAGGATGACTTTATTCAGATTTCAGAAATCTATGCAGAGTCTGATTTCCCCAGTTTTCTTATGTGTACGGACCAGATTAGAGACCCACTTGGAAAAATGTAATGGAACTATGATCTTGGCATCGTACATTTTCTTGATTTCCTTTTCTATCAGAGGGAGCAACTTGGGATTTATCCTCCTAAGTTTCTGCCTAAATGGTTTTTGGTCTTCTTTTATTGGAATCCTGTGTTGTATGATGCTGGTATCATAGGCTTTCAAATCTTCATATCCCCAGGCAAAAACATCCGAAAATTCTTTGAACAGCTCAACGTATTTGAGTTTTTTCTCTGGGGGTAATGATTTAGACAGTTTGACCATTCTAGGTTTCTCTTCAGTCCCTATATTACAGTCTTCTACATCTTGTCCATGGGCTTCGATTTTTGGTTTTTTGGCCACGTCGTTAGAATCGAACAAGTCCTCTAAAGGAACTAGGCCTCTAGGTAAAACATTGCTTTTCAACTCTAAAACGTTAGCATCCAATTCGTCATCGCCTAATTCTCCTGAATCTACGATATTTACACTATCAATTTCAAAATTAGAACTATTTACATTTTCATCTTCGTTCTCTAAATCTATATTTGTACATTCAAAATCATTTTTTCATTGCAGAAAGTCCTCAATTTGATCGTCATTACCAAGCACTTGCCAGTACCTGATATTGTCGGGAACGGTTGGTCTACATTTCACCTCAACAGTATATGGACGAGTCGGGCAGAAAGGAAGCTTACAGGTGGCTGCTAAGGTGGCCAATCCATCTGCCAGAATATTCTATCCCCTCGGCATTACCTGCAATTCAACTTCAGTAAAACACCTCAAGGGATCAAGAACAACATTCCTGTAAGCTCTAAGACGTGGGTGTTTCACAGAATACTCACCTTTAATTTGCTTGATTATCAACTCAGAATCACCTCTTACCATAATCTGTTTAGCACCAACCTTTTTTAAAAGCTTCAGAGCGAGCATCAAGGCTTCATACTCGGCAATATTGTTAGTGCACTGGAAATTTAATTTGTAAGAATGATTTTCTGAGTACTTGTTTCTATGATTGTGCAACCAGACTCCTACTCCAGCTCCTTCTTTGCTCATGGCTCCATCAAAATCCATACTCCAGAAATCAGCGGGTAATTCTTCAGTTATTACATTCTTCATCTTTGCTACCTCGATGCTTTCTTGGCCTTCATCTTGACTAGATGTGTCTTCCACCAGCTGAGTATCTTTCTCTCCCGTGTCACCATCATTGTACAAGATAAATGAATCTAAATTGGAATGTGAAGAGTAAAGGGGATAATTGTGCGGTTTTTCTTGGCTACTGACCATGTACTTCATCAACGTTTCTCTGTATAGCCTCCTCTATTGCCCAAACACTAGGATAGTGGCATAAGACATATCCAGCTGCAGGGTTCCTTTCAACTTCACCCCCCAAGACCAGGATAGCAACATTCCATACTTCAGGGTGATGTCTACAACCACCACATCCATTACCATGCTCTTCGCAGGAATCTGAACCAAGGTGATGCATAGGTCCTTGATCAAACCAATACATTTAACTTTATTGGATTCAAATGAGTGTAAATCCTTGTATGGTCTGGTGACCTCCAGTCCCAGTTTTTCCATTACTGCTTTAGGCATCAGGTTGTGGGAGGCACCCGAATCTAGCATAGCGTTATGCAATATCAAGTCATGTATGTTCAGACTAATGTAAAAAGGAGCGACCTCACTAGTGTCATATCAACCATCTACTTTAGGCCGAAAAGAAGCTTGGGTCGATCATCAATAAGGTTCACAGTGTCTGAATGACTTGTTGATCCAATGGTTAAGGCCTTCGTGCCTATGTCAGGTTCAATGGCTAGTGCTTTAATCACCTGTGAACGATAACCGCCTCTGTTCATCAACTCTATAAGTGGGATGGGAATTTTTATTTTGGCCAATTCCCCCTCCAAGATAAAGGGTGTAGGAGCTCTGCCTTGGCTCATCAATTCTAGTTTGTCCACCATATTCTTCTGCTCAGAAAAACTTGGTGGATCAACATGTGAAACCTTGGGTTGTGATGGCCTTTTCAGAATGGTGAGGTTTTTCTTCATGGGAGCATCGACATTACTCTTCTCAGGAATATTCTCAGTAGTAGTCTTCTCAAGAGTCTTCTCGGCAGATGGCTCAGGGGTCTTCTTGGTCTCGACTCCCTTCTGTGTTTCAGTTGTCTTTTTTGGGGAATTCCCTTCTGTCTTCTTATTCCGCAGATTGTACTGACGATGTACCTCCAAAATAACATTTTCAAAGGCCTATTGTTCTGCATCTTCAACTTCTTCACTTACTTTTGTTTGATTTAGAAGAAAGATTTCCTGCTCTTCTTGGGTAAGGAAGATAGCTTCATTGTCGTGAATGCCCATGAGGTTGATGTGAGTGTCCTCCAATTCCTCAATCACTTCCCCCCCTTCATCAGCATAGTTTTCTTGCAGGGGAGGTATAATCTGCTGATCTGGGCCCCTCTGCTCCCTTTGATCCCTAGGATCTCTCTGTTTGATTTGAGGAGATTTTCTCCTGAAGTTGGGATTTCAAACTTGAGGAGTAGGTGTGTTGTCTCTTGGAGGATTTCTATCTGACACAGTCAATCTTTCCAACATTAGTTCCACTGCTCTGGCCAAAGAATCCAATTTGGAATCTGTGTTCGACGTGGAAGGTTCTTCTTTAACTGTGACTCTCCTTTCTGACCTCTAACGTGCCCTTTTTGCCAATAGATTGGCCTCCACACTTATAGCACTTTTCTGCATGTCCTCCAGGGTGGCAGAATTTCTTTCTCTTAGTTGGTATGACATGTCGGCATCAAATCCATCAGGGAATTTAATCAATGCCAGACCCTATGGAGGTTTGATTTCAGTTGGGATTGCATTGTACAGGTTGTTGAAATGGGTGCAGTAATCTTGTACCGTCTCACCTTGATTTCTTCCTATATTCTCGTATTCTGACAGTATTTGGAGAGGGTTTTTCTTTACCTCCCATCTGTCGAGAAAACTCCTTTGAAAAGCGATAAGGTCAGGGATTGATGCGGCAGGTAAAGCTTTGTACCATTTCTTGATGTCACCTATCAAACTTTGGGCAAACAATTGCATTTGAATGTCAGCCTCATCAACTTCTTGCAGGTCAAAATAATCATTCATTTTGTCGACATGTTGTTGGGCGTTTAAAGGTCCTGTTGTGTTGAACTTTGGGAGTCTAGTTTGATAGTCTCGGGACATGGCATGTAGTGGCGCAGCCAACACCAGAGGAGCATATCGAGCTGCCATGATGGGTGGAGAAGGTGGGATGACAACCTGGATGGTTGACGAGGTAACAACTGAAGACGAATATGAGGAGGGACTGGATAGTGCTGAGGGAGTGATTTGAGGTTTAGTCGTGGGAGACAGAACATTGGGGGTTCAGGGTTGCAGAACAGTTGGGTCAAAGATGATTTCAGTTACAAAACTATCGGACCATGTTCTAACCAGGTTTCGCAGTGGAAAGGTATCGAGGTCAAGGTTTTGAGAGGCAGTCGGCTTCCCTGAAAAGGAAGGAGACTTATGAAGGGGAATATGGCTCACTGAACTGGCAGCTAAGGTCTTTGGCCTGAGCAACTGTTCGGGGTTATCTATCACTATCGCGGGTTCTGGGTTTGGATGAGATCAAGTATGAACTTTCTTGGGAGACATAACTCTTTTTGTTTATATATATATATATATATATATATATATATATATATATATATTAATTTTGCGAGTCTGAAAATAATATGTACAAAGTTTGATCAACCTCTAAACATTACTTTCTTTTCAAATTTGAACGTTCTTTTTAGGGGAAAGAAAACATGAAATTATCAATTTTTAGTTCTTCCCTAGTGGACTCACCATTATGTTAGCACTTGGTAAATTTCCTAGAGGTTGAAACAAAAGAAATCTACAAAGGTAACTTTATCCAACCACTTTTAAAGCTGGGATCTAGCCCTTCCAGCTTCAAAGAGGGATCTCTCTTTATGATTTAGATATGTTTCCAATTTTAGATATTAGGCTAGGTAAAGAGATAGGTAGGTTTTGTTGTCAAAGTGTTTTTTGAATTGGTTGAGACAGTCTACACCTCCATTGGGATATGGGGTCCGTGTTATAATAAACATGAGATACAAACCATAAATGCAAAGGAAGATTTCTACAGGGCGAGATAATATACTCACTGGATATTTTAGTAGCTTAAATGATGGGCAGAAGAAAAGATAAGAAAAATAAATTCAACTAAGAAGCAGTTAAGAATTCCTTAATTGAAAACACCAGAAGATAAACACTAAAATATTTCGAGTCGAAAACAGGGTATCTAAGATAAATCCTACAACATTCCTTACTCTTAAAGATTAGACTTAGAAAACAAGATGATCACAGAGAAAGAATAACATTCAACTTAGAGAGTAAACATCAACAGTGAATACACGCAAGAATCCTGTAAAATACCTCCTTTTTATTAATGGTAGATCTCTTCAAAAAATGTTACAGTCTGATCGCGTTAGGGTGTGAAGATCAACAACCCTCAATACTTCGAAAGGTGAAGTATTTATAACTCGAATTACAAATGTTCCTGTCATAACTGATCAGGACGTGCTAATTCTATTTTTAGCCTAACTAATTTAACTAATCAAACTGCTTGATGACTTGGTGCAATTGCACGCGGAATTTCTGGGTAGACCGTTGATGAAGCCTTTGCATGACCTCATCTAACTAGACAGGTGACTGGACCTGGACAGTTCATCTTCTAATCGAGCAGATCGCAAAGTTCCTCCCATTTGAGATGACTAGGCACAGTGACTTTGAGCAGTCTCCGATACACTTCGTCCATTTCCGTATACTTGGCGAATGTGGGCTTAGTGAGGAATATGTATCGAATCTCATGTTGGATACTGATGTCCAAATGAAGAGCATCCAGGAATTCTTTGCCAATGATACTCCCTTGTATGCCAACAAATTTTGAACTGTCCTTAGACACTTCAGACAGTCTCTTTTTGTAATCTAGGAGTGTCATCAATTTATCATTAATAACCTTCAGACCGGGGAGACCTTTCTTCTGGAGAGCCTCGATCTTGTTGAAGAATTTATGTACCCCTAGGTCCATGGTCTGAACCTTTTCTTCCAATTGAAGCACTAATCCTCTCTTGGTCAAAACTCTTTTGACCTCAAGGATGGTCTTTGTTCTATCCTCGATCTTCAACTCTTCTAGCTCTTCTCTGGTCTTAGAATTGAGGAATTTGATGATATCATTTTCTTGAGTTGGTCTATCTCCCAATTCTACTCTGATCTTCTCAATGGCCTGTTTGCTCCTCTGGACCAAGTCATTCTATTCAAACATAATTTGGATCATGGGCCATATCTCATTTATGGACTTTGTGATGTCTGTCCATACATTCTCTTTGACCTTAGCCAAAGTCTTCCCTGCCACTGTTTTCTTTTGGAGCTATTGTAGTTCCTTCTTGAGTTGCTCAGTTACCTGCTTTTCTTTGGAGAGACTGGTCTGGAAAGAAGTTTTGAGTTCCTGGAGGTTCTCAACTTCCTTCTTAAGCCTGCTGATTTTTGTCTCTTGCAGGTTCATATTTTCAATGGATTTGGCGAGGTCGGTTGTCCCCTCTTGTGGTGTCACTGGTGTTGCAGATGGGATTTTTGTTACTGCTGCTGTGCTTGCTCCTGAAATCGGAATGGAACTCAATGGAATGACTTCCATTGGCTTCATCTACTCCTTTTCTTTTAATAATCTCTCCATCTCAGCTTCCATTTCTTTGAGTTGTGCATTCTGCTCCATGAGCAGCTTGAGCATTTCATCCTTCTTGCCTTATTTCTTTGCTATCTCCTTCGCTTGTGAGTCCTCTGTGGGTGGGAGCTTCAGTTTTTCCCTTAAGGAGGTGATGTCTACATTATTCCTTTTAATCATCTCTTCTGCAGCTTTGAAGTTTGAAGGATCATATCCGATCTTGAGGACCAACTCCTCCAACGTCTTGATTTTATTGTCCTTTACAAAGGACGATATCTTCTCCAGCTTGAGATGCGTTTGAGCATTGTTGAGAGACACCTACAATTTTGTCGCAGAAGCAGAAGCATGCGCCAATGTATGGAATACCATCTCCCCTGTCTGTTTGTGCAGATCCATCTGATCTACTGGGTGCACGTCCTTCGTCTAGAATTTGAAGGTGGCCCTCTTGTAGTCTGTCATTACCTTGGGGTCTGGTACCTGCACCTGGAGGAAGCCCATGTGCATCTTTCCCTTCTCTGTGTCAAATGCAGACAGCAGCCTGTGCTGCGCAGTTGACGTCTACTTCTGAAACTGAGCATAAGTATTACTGGTAAGAGTCTGATTCTTTTTCTTAATCAACTCATACTTCTCAAAAATGCTAAACTTGGGCCCAGTCTTGCCCGGTTGAGTGTCCAGTGGGGAGTCTATGGATTTCACTGGCACTGCTGGGGTGATGTCTTTATGTAGGCTTGAGCCGAAAGATGGAATGACAGACCTGACCACTGTGGTAGGTGGGGCTTCTTTCTCCCCCGTAGGGTCGGGAACTGTGGTTGTCTTGGGCCTCTTAGTGTGCAACTGGAACTCTTCGGATGACACCTCCGTGACAGGCGGAGATGATTCTTGTCGAGGCCTTTTTTACTTAGGGACTTGTGGTGTAGTAGTTGGTGGCACAGTGGTCGGGGGAAACTGTTGTTCCACTTCAATCAAGGTGTCAAGCACCCACACTATCGGATTGGCGAATTTTTCAATCTCGGGCTTGGACTCATGAACATACAGGATGTTTTTATTTTTCACCCGCATTTCTGAAATGATCCCGCATGGATCATAGTGCCATGGGAAACTCATAAATAACTTCATTTCTTTCAACATCCTGTCAGCTTCTTCTCCGGCACATCGACTGTTGCAGATCAAGGAGCCAATCTGCCCCTTGATTCGAAGATGCTGTTTTTTCTTCAATGATACTAAATGAATATCATCTGAATTCATGATCTGCCTTATTTATTCTAAAGCAAAGATTCTTACCGGCACATATTTGGGTAGCTTGTAGGGTGCCAACTCTCACCCGAACACTCTGATCTCAGTGTGGTTTTGATACAAGTACCAATCCCCGGTCTTTGTGTTATCCGAGAGATGCAGGATTCTCTATACTTCATTGTTTATTCGAGGCTCGGGCCTGCCGCTCAACATGCTTACCACAGGGTGGTAGAATAGATCGATGAATGCTTTGAAGTTGTATTCTGTGGAGTTATGATTTAACAAAGAGGTCCATGATGTTACTGGTTGAGGCCTTCCATCTGCGTCCATTTTCTGCATGGAAAAACTAAATTTATCTGCTTGATAGAAAATAAACATCTAGGACAATATAGACGAGTATCTGAACTTGCCTTCCGTGACAAAATTCATGAATTGTTCGTGAATATTGTCTGCCAAGAAGGTGCTGAAATCAAACTGGGTGGTGGGCTTTTCATCAGTGGAGAAAATGGATAGAAAACCTAGAATGGGCTCATCTACCCACTGGTCGGAATAGTACCCTAACAGAGCACAAAGGGAGGAAATGACCTGGTTTCCCTTGGTGGAGAACATGGACGATGGGTAAGGGGGATTTTTGGAAGGGAATTGAGCGGAAGTGGGAAGGAAAAGCTTGAATATTTGAGCTCTCTGGGAAAAATTCATCTTCTGATACAACTCTGTAAGGATTTCTAGGTTGAAAGGAGACGCAGAGTCAGCACGGGGAATTTGCATCATTTGGTATATGTCTTCGGGCATGATGAAGAACAGGGTGTCTCCGGATGAGGAGACGATGAACCTCTGTTCGGGAATATAATGAGATTGGCATTTAAGGGCCAATTCGGGAAAATGGTGGATCTGGGGAAAAAGGTAAAGGGGTAAATTGGACTCCCATAGTCCAATTTCATTGCTCTGGTCCAGGAAAACCTGCCTGAGCCATGATTGGAGGTCTGAGAAATCGAAATCGCATTGGGTATCTGCGATCAATCGGTATTTTTCGACCAGTGGTATCTTGTCCAGGTCGACCGGAGGTGGGAGAAAAGGAGTTTCCTCTCCTTTTGCTTGTCCGGGCTTTGGCGCCATCTCCGCAACAGTACCTGCAATAAACACAAAATTAGTGGGGTCGACTGACTGTGGACAAGGGTGACGGAAATGAAATGGAGGAGTAAGAGGTAAATTTTCTGGATCGATGGGTGAATAGTGAATGTAGGGGGAATAACGATAGTTTTATTTAAAACTGGGGTCGGTTAAGCACGGGAGACAGGTCAGCAGGATAGCGGGTGTGTTATCCCGTAATAAATGGACAACGGGCCACTTGGGGGTGAGATGGCAGGTGACGGTGGCTGAAAAAATATGAACGGGTGATGTGGCGGCTAGGGATTGGAGGTAAAAGTCGCAATAAGGGGTCGGTCATGAGTGAAAAGGGGTAGGGGACTGACAGCAGTTATGAGATGGGACATAACTTGGGAACAAGTGGAACAAGTGGAAGATGACATCCATAAATGACGGTGGCTATCAGATAGGAGATGGTGACAGGACTTCGAGGCAAATAGACTGACGCCAGATATGACAAGGGGCCCGCCAAAGGAGAATAACCATTCTGGACCCCCCCCCCTGGTTAAAAACAGATCATCAAGGGGGGTCTGAAATCCAATTAGGGCCATTGATCTACGTGACCATTTCCTGGCCGTAGATCTTAGCGCATCGTTTATCACTCATTCTGGACCCCCCCCCCTCGGTTAAAGGCAGAACAGACGGGGGGGTCTGGAATCCAATCTAGATCGTTGATTTACATGCTTGTTCCTGGACTGTCCAGATGTGCGCAAGTCTTATCACCAATTCCGGACCCCCTGGTTAAAAGCAGAACGGTCGGGGGGGTCTGGAATGCTCTGTGCGTCATAGATCTGGGTGACACGATCAAGACCGTCAAAATGTGCAGGGAGCATAAACTGGGAGCGGAGAACACATGCACTGGGGGAAACTTAGGACAAATGCATTTTATGGGTTTTTTCCCCAAATTTCAAAGAGACACCACCATGGGGCTTCGACCAAACTATCCTTTAGGCATTTGAGACATGGTGCAACATTTTACATCAAGATGGTTTTATTGGAGTGAAACAATGAAGCAACTAACCTACATGTTAACCTATCTTCCTATGACAGTTAACCCAGATTAGACTGTTGGGTTAAGAAATTACTCTACCCTAGGGCTATCTGACCAGGATTAGATAGTCTGGCCAGATTTTTTCACTAATCTAACCTAGACACTTTGTCTAAGATTAAACTGTTTAGCCAAATCATTCACTACCCTATCAACATCAAATTTAAAAATAACTTGGCCATGCTTGAAAGGTATGGCCTAGTTACTATTATTGCATGGGGCTTTTATTTCAATTATTTTATGCCCTCTTTTTCTTTTTCTTCTTTTTTCTTTTCTTTTTCTTTTTATTTTTTCTTTTTTCTTTTTTCTTTTTTCTTTTTTCTTTTCTTTTCAAATTATTTGCAGAATGAAAAATCATTTGTCAACAAAAATACTAGAGACAGATAATATCCCAGTCACCAGTTGATTCCCATAACTTATGGGGTGATAACAGAAACTATGCGGGGAAGGCCACTGCGCAAAAGGTATTGCACGTAGGATTATGGTGGCCAACAATTTACAAGGATTCAAAAGAGTACTGTCAAAATTGTGATGTATGTTAGAGAGTTGGAAATCCATCCAGGAGGGATGAGATGCCATTGAGACCTCAAGTAACTTTGCAAGTGTTTGAAAATTGGGCAGTAGACTTTGTAGGTCCAATTAATCCACCAACAAGAATATCATGAGCTAGATATATTATTACAACAACATAATACGTGACCATATGGATTGAGGAAGGACCAGTGAAGGATTGCAATGTAGAGACTGCATCGCGTTTTCTATTTGAGCATGTAGTTACAAGGTTTGGATGTCCAAGAATATTTATGAGTAATCAAGGGACTCACTTTATCAACAGTACAATCCATACAATGATAGAATAATTTGATATACATCACCAGAAGAGCACTCCTTATCATCCTCGGGCGAATGGAACAGTTTACGCATTTCACTAAATATTAGAGAATTCCTTGACCAATATTTGTAATGTAAACATGGATGACTGGGAATTTAAGGTACCAGTAATTTTATGGGATTATAGAACTACATGCAAGAAGCTAATAGGGAAAGCACCTTTTAGGTTGGTGTATGGATATGAAGCAGTAGTTCGTTGGGATTATTTGATACCAAGTCTGCACATTGCAACAATAACAGATATGACAAAAAAATGCACAACACAAGAAATATTGGCTCAACTCATGGATTTAGAAGAAGACAAAATCATAGTTGGTTGCCACCAGGAGGTAAAGAAAGCAAAGGATAAATCCTGGCATGAAAAACATATTAAGAAGAATAACTTCAAAGTAGGATATCTAGTTATCCTCTATGACAGTAAATACTTGTAACACCTAGGGAAGTTCAAAATTCATTGGCTAGGGCCATATGATATAAATTTTGTCACAGATGGAGGTGTTGTGTAGCTAAATAACTTAGAAGGAAAGGAAATGCAAGGAATGGTGAATGGTAGTCAACTGAAACTATATAGGGATAATCAACCTACCAAATCTCATTTATTACAATGCAAAAGTTAGAATTGTACATAATGTATATAGTAGGAAGAAAAAGTAGAAAAAGAAGGAAAAGAAGAATAAAGTAGAAAAATGAAAAAAAAAAGCCAAAAATAAGTAGTTATAGGAATAAGCGGTAGACAGATAGTTGAGAATGGCAGTGCGCAACAGACATTAGATTGGTCTGACAAGAACTGATCATACTGCGTGTAGGAAAACTATGATAGAAGGAAATTTCAGTGTGCCAGAGAAATATGACAGTATACTGTGCACCGGAAAAATGGAATAGTCAGGAAAAGAAAAACCGGCCATAAGAAAAATGAGGCGTGAAATGAACATTTATGACAATGAAGGAAGTGTGCCTGGTAAGATTTGGAGCATTTATGACAGCACTATAGAAGCAATAATTATGTATGAAAAGACACATTGTGACTTTGAGAGAACACAAATCTAAGGAGTAAGAAGCTAAGAACAAACACGCGATTTAGAAGGCAGTCAGTGAGATTTTTGAGCAAACCTACATAGATTTAAGAAACATGGCACCACTGAAGATCGAAGATCCTAGAAGAACAACAAGGAACATACACAACACGACAAGGTCATTGCAGGATCCAATAATGGAAGTGGAAAACCCTATGCAACTAGAGGGAGTGGTGAATGTGGATGTCATTCCTTCCCTGATCATTGAACCAGAGAGCCCTATAGTGGTAGAGGAGAAGGAGCCAACCCCCACAATAGGACAAATGGATTTTGACTCACAGAAAATGGCAGAGGATAAAAACCTGACACAATAACCCAATGTGGAAACAATCCATCCAACAAATGAAGAAGATGAGGAATGAACTGAGTTCGACGAGCCGAGCGTTCAATCTAGTGCAGATCCATCGCAACAGGAGAAAATACAAGTAGAAGAGATGATGGAGCAGTAGGAGTCTAGTGTAAAAGAGGAAGAGGAAGATAAACTTTTCAGGAGGTAGGGCTCTCAAGGGCGCCAGCAAAGGGGAAAGGGAAACAAATGGTCCAGAGGGCACCAAACAAGCAACCAGAAGTAACCCTTGTGATACCACAAATACCAACATGAGTAAGGGTTTTACCAGATTTGTTAGGATGCGTAGATAAATTGTGCTATGTGGACCACGATGTAAAATAAAGAGACAAAATTCCATAATTTGAGACGCAAGTATACATGGAGAGACAAGGGGTCAGTGCGACAGGAGTACCAATACTAGAACCCAAACAATGGATAACATGTTTATATAACACAGGGATAATGAACCTACTAGAGATCTTGCATTTTGGAAGGGGTAAGGATGTAAATAAATGCGTCAAAAAAATTATGGTAGTAGTTCACAGAGGAATTCTATGGCTGAATAGGCCAATCTCAATTGATGTCAAGTTAATTGTAAAGATAACATGTTTTCTCACATATGGTGATAAAACTGCATAGTATCTGGATGCCAAAACCAAGGAGAAATCCTTGGTAGAGAAAATAAGGTAAACCTATGGAACAGAGAGAGGATCCATGGGAATCATTATAAACAGAATCAATGAACCAGTGATGAGGTTAGAAAAAAATATTATGGAATGTAAATTTCTAAGGAAGTGTTTCAAAGAAGAAGCACCAATAGGGGTGATAACAATAGCTGCACAGTGCACAAAGGGAACTGTACTTAACTGGAGTCCATACTTGTTAAATTTATTTATGGATGATTGCAAAGACACCTAGGACTTAGGCACAAAATTCCACTATTTGTGGTTACTCATAATTATTGCATTAGAAGGATGGAAACACCCCAAATACAATGTATTTTTTGAGAGAACCAGAAAGTTCCACGCAACAAAGTACGAAACATTGTGGCACATAATGGTTGCAAAGGAAAGAAAGACAAAATCCAACATATCTGTGACATATTTGGAAGAAATACAAGAAAAAGTGGATAAAACTTGGAGGATCAAACCCGAGGTGGTGGATTAATACAAGAATATAGCCAACTTCAAAGCATCAAGGCACAATATGTGTATCTAGGAAAAAAGGGGTCTAGAGAAGGAGTGGTTTCAGATGAGATATTGTGTCATAGCAGAGTAACTGCAATGGGAAATGAAAGATTGGAAGGAGGAATGGAAGGTTCCAATGGAGCTAGCAAAATATAAGCAACCATTAGAAGTGGGATCCTCACAGAAGAAGAGTACCCTAGCAGGAAATATAAGAAAATCCGTAGTGCACATGAAGCAGACAGGGGGGAGTACATAAAAAAGAACAATTAGAAAGAAAAAAATTTATCCCCAAGCCTCTCACACAAAATAAGAACCGCGCAAAGGCCACTAATGGAGAGACACATAGGGAAGATAACATCCCTATGGAGTTGGGACATGCAAGAGGGTACATACTAGAGACAAATACCCCAACCACAATAAAGAAAACATAGTCAAGGCCACTCAAGAGAACTATTTTACAGACAGGAGGAGTGCGCAAGAAAATGAATATGCATAAGGAGGTCCCCCAATAAATTATAACAAAATATGATGTATAATTAGTCATGGAAAAAGTACAAGATCGTGCCGCAGAAGCATATGAAGATGCAGAAAAACAGAGAGAGAAGATAATGCAAGAATTGATAGAAGTTAAAGTAGGTCTTGGAGTAGATACAATTTACCAAGGCACAACACAAAGGACAAACACAACAACATAAAACAACGTATAAAAAAAACATACCAACGTAGAGTGAGGAGGAGACAGTACAGATAATGATAGTGGAAAGTAAAAAATTTAGAATTACTAAAGACATGCTGCAAATGGATGAAGACATGGTGTATAAATAGGTCAAGGAAGTGGAAAATATGGAATTGGTATTGGATAAGATACCAACAAAATTGTTATATAAGTTGCAGATGAGCGTCACACAAGAAGTACAATCAAGAGAGAGGAAGGATGCGACAAACTTGGAGACAACCAATGAAGAGAAAGAGGTGCTAGAGACAGTCCTCAAAGAAGTGCAGATTGAATGTGAGGAGGAAAAACAAACCACCCCTCCAGAAGTCTGATCAGATAGGAAGCAATAGGAAACAATACAAACAGACCGTATTGTGTTGGAAGTAAAAGAAGTAACATATATTTACAAAAGGACCATGCATATCTAGATGAGCCTAGCAGAAGATGAAGGGATCCAGAAGTTGGATTAGAGGGAAGAAATGTTGAATGTCGCAATCCAATATTTGAAGCAGAGACAAAAAATGATGAGTATTTCAGATAGTCTAAAAATCACACAGGAGATGAAAAATATACAAGCTGATTTGAAGAAAATCCAAGGGGAAAGATAGACAAGACAAGATTAGTTGGATCCCCTTCAGGAACAAGTAGAGACAATGATAGAAAAGTTGGAAATAGAGAAAGGCAGACTGTAACAAACACACTCAAAAAGTATAAAAGTGTTGGAGGAGCACATAACAATGGAGGTGGTGGAGACCCTAATAGAAAAGAGTGTGCAGACCAAGACAGAAGTAGATGCACTCACAAATAAGTTCCAGGCATTGGAGAAATATTTGCAAGAGCAACAAACTGCTTGAGTGGCTCGGGACGAGCCACAGGTTAGTTTTGGGGGCCTGTTGGAGCAGGCAATTTTGGGTTTCAACATAGTAAATGAGGCTAAGAGCTAAGGAATGGATCAAATGAAGAGGAACACACTAGGAAATAAGGAAAAGTAGCACGAAAAAAGGCAAAGGAAGTAGCGCACCGATAATTAAGGAAGATCAACGTAGAGTCGAAGAAAGGAGTGGTTGGATCGAAGACCAATCACAAAGAAGGCAGTTAAAAAGTGGACAAGTGGAGTCCACTTCTAATTAGGGTTTTGATTCATGATGTAAGGGTTTATACCCATTTTGGAATGTAAATAGAGGATGCATGAGGTAGATAGGGATATCTTAGAACTCATGTGTGAAGAACCTATTTTTGGAGAACTTTTGAGTCTTGATTCGTAGTGATAATTTTTGGCTAAGAGTTGTGGAGCTCGATTTGTATCAATTTTGGAGAATCATGAAGTATAATTGAGAGTTAGGTCACAATCTATGGAGCTTGGTGCGAGACTAGTCAGCCTCATGCACCATTATAAACCTATGATGTAATGCACGCAATGTTATTTTGATGAAGAATAATAAGAAGCATAATATTTTTGTGGATGTAGCCTAGGGGGGTGAACCATGGTAAAATCATGTGTTGTGATGTTTTTGAATGATGTTTTTTTTTGTTTCTGCAATTATGAATGAATGATGGATGGCTAGAATAGTATATTGTAGTGCACAGTAATGGTAATACAGAATGAAATAAATGTTAGATCTAGATGAATTATATAATGAAGTATATGATATGATGCATGCTAAATTATAAGAAGTAGAACATTCCCAATCCCTTCCATGATCGCAGACATCTACATCCTACAGTCACCCATAAGCCATATTGGGTGAGACTGCATTGTGCACTCTGTACGTGGTGTAGCCTTCTAGTTTACCATAAGGGCTAATGGATTCTAGGGTTTTGTTGGAGAACTAAGGTAGAACCAGGGTCAACATATATATCCAACACCTCGTATCATCCTTAGGGAAATAGGATAGTGGAAGCTTTTAATAAGATCTTGGAGAATTCTTTGAAAACAAATTGCAATGTAGGAAGAGAGGATTGGGATTTAAGAGTTCTTGAAGTGTTATGGGCTTACATGACTACAAGTAAAACATTGACAAGGAAAACACCTTTCAGGTTGGTCTGTTGGCAAGAAGCAGTGATGAAAATGGCTTTTATTCTACCTAACCTATGCATTGTAGTGATTGTTGATCTATTAGACTCTAGTGCAATAGAGGTGATATAGGAAGAGTTAGTACAGCTTGAGGAATATTGATTTGTTGCAGGTTTCCATCAACATGTTTAGAAGGAAAAAGAGGAGGCTTGGCATGATAGACACATTATAAAGAAAAATTTTCAAGTGGGAGACTTAGTATTACTTTATGACAGTAAATTCCTGCTACATCCAGGGAATTTTAGAATGCACTTGTGTTACAGGAAAATCCCCCTGTGAACAAGTGGATTCCCTCTTGGGCTCTAGACTCCTAAGACCAAGACAAAAAGGTTCTAACATTGGTCACTGACATCCTTTTAAATCTAGCTAAAATAATGTATAGAGAAGAGGAATAAAGGTGTACCTTTTAAATGAAGTTCTTCCTCGCACAATCCGAGTTGAGCTTTTATCCCCAAGATCCTTGATAAGTCTTGCAAACAAAACAAAGACAGAACAAGCTTCCTATTCTACTAAGATTAGCTTGAAACCAAATCTATCTAATAGAGACAAGTTCATGTAGAATAAACACAACCTTGAAAGAAACAAGATAAGAACATATGTATATTAATGAGAACAATAGAGAATACTTATAGACCTTTGATGAAGGTGCAACAGCCTCTCCCAACTCTCCTTTTCCAACCCTTTTCTGAAGTAATCCACACACAAACTGATTATAATTCAATGATATCTCCCTTATGAGATCATAAGTTTGATGCCTTCAATGTCTCTTCTTCCTTATGATATCATAAGTTAGGTGCTTCTCAATTTCTTTATCTCCCCTTTCACCATGAGAAGGCCTCATATAGGCTTGGATAGGCCTAACCACTTAATATATTCTTGGGATAGTTTGAGGATCCTTCTCCTTCAGTTGTGGATCTTCCCTAAGATCGAGCCTTGACCTCAGATCTGAATCCAACCAACTCTAGAGATGAGGGGGATTCTTTCATGATTTTCCTCAACAATCCAAAATTTGCTCAAAAAGGGCTAGCGTTCCCTCATAATAGGGCATAGAGCATTGCAACACTCCCCCAAAAGAGGGTACAGAGCACTGACACTCCCTGACAGTGTATAGAGGAGCGTCGCCTTCCAAAATTGATTTTTGAGTGGTTTTTTCCATGGAAAAAGACTTGTACTCTTTGTCAAATGATTTATCCTCTTCAAAGCTAGTATTTTGAGTGTCTTTTAAGTGTTCTTGATAATTTCATCTGAGACACGACATAGGCAAGATGACAGTATTATATTTGTGACACTTGAGGCCAAAATGCGGCACTTGCGACATTGGTAATGATGATACTAGGCCATCAATGAGTAATTTTGATGTGTAACAGATTACCCCCTAAAGTGCGAAGTTAGAATATGGGAACTGATCACTTAAGTACTTTGTATAATTTTTTGAGCAAGGGTGTGGACTCAGAGAATATGGAAGAAGCTGCACACAACCATAAAACAAATATTATGACATGTTTCAAACCCAAGGCAGGCATACCTAAGCTTGAGTGATAAATCCTTTCAAGGTATGGCTGCCATAAATACACTGCGGATCCATAATTATATTGACAAAAAGGTATAGCCACTGAAGGTACAATGTGGATCTATACTCCTATGACCTGAACTGCTTATAGCCATGAAGAATACACTATGGATCTATGAGACGACAAGACATAGCCATGACCAATACAAAGTGCATCTATGTGACAGTATATGTGTCAATGTTCAAAAGAAAATCCATCACAACCTGGGAAAAGTACATATAAGAGTGATGAATCAACCCAGGGTCTTCTTACCGATCTTGATGTAGTATGAATCTAACCATGTGAATAGATGTACTGATGTCGAAAATGGTAGAAACCACTTGATTACTATTCAATGAGGTAAATCATAAACAAGTGCAAGGGAAATCACCATTGATGTCAATGATTCCCAAGGTACTCTAGTACATTCCAACGAATTTGAATGGATGAGATGAATTTGAACATCCGTGGAATCATCCGATCAGGTTTCAATGATGTAAACCCATTGTCGGAAGTGAGGAGGCCTGCCATTGAGGCATGCAGGTCCCAAGGTACTAACTGGTTTCTAAGTCTAGTTCCCGGATAATGTGTTGAAGTCGACAGGAACAAACTCGTTGAAGGAGGGACTTGATGTATCCTCCATCAACGACATGAAACTGACACAGATGTGTAATTGGTGGATCAAAAGAACATGGACTGACACAGTTATTGAAACATGAAATTTGTGATGGTTGACTCTCGAGGCAGATACTTCCCTTGAACACTGAGGCACAATAGCAGAAACATGACATGGACCAAAATACAATGATGCAATGGATACGGTGACTTTCATCAAGTGAACCAAAGGAGTAAGAAAACTCAGAGGATTGGTTCAGTGCAAAGGTTCAGTGGATTAAAATGTGTGCAAAGACAAAGTGCCGTGTTCAAGGGCGACTGTAAGAGTAACTTGTAATGTTTTCAAAAAATTGGTTGGCTTGATTCTTTCATTTTTTTCCCCCATCCAGATAGAAGAGTACCTATTTTTTATTTAACGAGCTCGAGGAGGGTAACACATGCTCGATATAACTCACCTTCAGTAAGTCCCTCTTCCTTTGTTTAACGAACTGGAAGAAGTAAGGGTTTGGTCCCATATGGGACCTTCAATGTATGATTGTTTAACGAGTCCAAAGAAGGTAAAAATCGATGATTTTTCATGTTTAGAGTGTCTAAAAATGACTTAAAGATGACTCCAGTTTTGTCCTTTTTCATAATGTTAGTCTCACGAGGCCAAAAAAGAGATAAATTATCACTCGAAAGACACCCTTTCAAATATTTTAACGAGTGGGAAAGGAAACAAGATCACTCGACAATATTTTCATGTTTAGAGAGTGTGAAAATAGCTTAAAGACGACTCCAGGGGGTTCCTTTTTCGTGTATCCATGCGAGTCTGAAAAAGAGATAAAAGTTTACTCGGTCTGTTCTTATGTTTTTCCAAGCGTGAGAACAAACTAAGACTATGCTCATTAATGTGACAAGATGAAAATCAAACAGAACTGCTCTAAAACCTGTCAATAATATCAAAACTGCTTGCCAACGTATTAATAAGGCCTCCAAAATATTTCTCAAAAACCCAAAATAACTATGCTTTGGAAAAAATGAAATTTTATAAATAGTAATATGGGGTAAAAATATCTTTTACCATTTCATTTGTGAAAAGATTTGTAGCAGTGGAGAAATTGAGCTTTGGAGGGTGAATCTTTCTTTGGAGGGTGAATCGAGTTGTAAGATGTGTACTTCCTGACCGACCTCTCAAAGAGAGGGGCCCCCATTATTTTATCTAGACATAGGGAACTTCTTGTGCCTGTAGATGAGTACTTGGAAAACCAGTGTGTCCCAGGATCGAGATTAGTGGGAGGTAGAATCGCAATCAAAGACAACAAGGATATATCTCTTCGGTCCATTCTATTTTCCATTACGAGTATACCAGGAAGTACCAAATCACACTTAGTTTCAAGATCACAGGTGGCCTATGGTTTACAGTGTCTAGAGCCAACACTGTTTAATTGGAGTGCAAAGTTCCTTCAGAATGTGAAGTAGCATATTACGAGATGTAGAGCAGGGCAGCAGAAGCAGTTCGAATATGGTTCATTCTTGGTTTCATTCTTCTTAGAACACATTCCTCAGATGCAAACTCATATTGCATTAGCAATACAACCAATGGGAGAACCACGTATGGAGCATTGGACTAGCCTGTCTCCAAGACTAGGATCAGAGTCAGAGTTCAAGTTCACCGATGATTTCTTCACTTGGATGAGACACCAATTGATCATGATAGAATATTTCTCATATGCCAGAGTGGATTTATGGGGGAGCATGGACTTAGTTCTTCTGGAAGGGGAGGATTGGGATGTGTCAGGTGAGAAACCAAAACCATCTTGTCAAGTGTTTTTTAATTTTAAAAATATATTGTTTTTTGGGGGTTGTTGGGGCTCAGAAATGTCCTATTCTCATCCAACTTTCCCTTCATCATTCTCCACATTTCATCGCCCCATTAACCTTTCATGATATCATTTCCATAAATATACTTGGGTTTCACCTTATTGTTCTCCACTTTATTCATTTTAGTATTTAAAAGGAATTTGTGATTAAATGTTAGAAAATCAACATGTTTTCATATATATCTCAAATATGTGTGAGCTTTGTAATGTGTAGGAATATGTGAAGGATTAATTCAAAGGACTTCTCGAATACTTCCTCCACCATTTCAATATTTGAGTAGATAATTCAAGCCCATTCTAAAGAGACGATCATGGAGATTTGGTTGGAATATCTTATCTAAGATATATGAGAGATATGTGTGAGGATTTAAAGGGATTATATCTTGTAATAATGGAAAATAGGTTGAGAGAATAGTGGATCTGTAATAATGAGATGGTTATCTTATCTTCAAGGCTCTCATGTATAAAATAGAGTGCTCTCTCTTCATGAGAATTCAATTAGGATGTAATTAGAATTAGAGTAGTCATTAGGATTCAAAAGAGAAAGGGATTCTTAGCTTTGATTCATGGTTTTGGTTTTCATGCTTTCATTATTGTGTTATGAAGATTGATTTGGTTATTTTAATATAAGATTGCTTCATTAGAGTGAGCTCACATATGTTGTTGTGTCATTCAATTCTTCACATGTTGTACTTGCTTTTCCTTCATGTAGTTCTCCATTTCTAGATTAATTTCCTTTACGCAATTTCCCATTCTTAGAGTAATTTCATTTACACAACTAGATTAATGATTCAATTCCAGTCATGTGTTAGATTAATGATTCTATTTCAGTCATAGCTTAAACATTAGATTAGATTAGTCTCACTTCAATCTTGCATATACTTTGCGTGTGCTTCATCATTTTACGACCCCCGGGTTGACAAATTAGATAAGTTGGGCAAATACTACAATGCAATTAATTCAATATTAGTTCGGCCCAATGTAATGATTGTTGTTCCTTTTGTAAGTCATGTTATTCCTTTGAATAGAACAACTGTTGTTCCCTTTACGATTGTTGTTCCCTTACAAGTGTTGCATCTCTGGAGGCTGGGTATTGAAAACGGAAGGTAAGAACCTACGTAGGCGACAAGTAAAATGCTTGTTCCAGCGCCTACCTTTGGTTGATGCATAGAGGTTGTTGTTAGGACATATTTAGAGCCCAATAGGGGTACATAGAAGTTTTTTTAATAGATGTATCGTTTCATCATGCAGACATGGGAGAAACATGTCCGACAGAGATACCAACATTGGGGCACCGCGGGGAAGCTCAGATAGCAATAGATCATGAGCTAGCAGTAGGGGGTCTCTGAGAGGTGGAGACAAACCTCCGTGGTCTCACGATGGGTATCCCTCCTCTTAAGAGGGAGGATGTACCCTTTCACTTGCAGAGACACACAGTGGGAGTCCCTAAGAGTATTAACTCTTTACCGAGACGAGTAGCCCGTACGGTGGTGTGATACTTAGAGCACAATGTGATGCGGGAGGACTAGTACCTATCTAATATTTTTGTATAGTATTTATGACGATGTTATGAGCATGAGGACCCAACATTTTCGCCTTCTAAGTACTTTTTTGATGTAATCAAACATTTTTTGTAATGCCGTATATATATACATATTCAAGTTTTTATGGTGCCTAAATGATGTTTGCAAATAATGATGTCTTTTTGTGATGCATTTAATTTACATGTGATATATGATTTATTTCCTTTATGAAACCTCATCTATGTGCGAGATACTGATCCACGATGTAATTGGCTAACGAATCCAAAGTTGAATTAATTTCTCTTGGTATGTGTCTGTATTCGATAAAATCAAACATTCTTTCAAGACGACAAACTCGTAGATGGAGACGTAGTAGGATAGGATTGTGAATAGCGTAGATTCCCAATTTATGTTACAGGAAAATCTCCCTGCGGACAAGTGGATTCCCTCTTGGGCTCTAGACTCCTAAGACCAAGATAGAAAGGTGCTAACGTTGGTCACTGGCATCCTTTTAAATCTAGCTAAACTAATGTATAGTGAAGAGGAAGAAAGGTGTACCTTTTTAATGAAGTTCGTCCTCGCACAGTTCGAGTTGAGCTTTGATCCACAAGCTCCTTGATAAGTTGTTATAGGATAAATCGGTATATGCGGACATTAACAAATCTCCCTAGATCCACCTAGATCTAGAACAAAATAGGATAGGACATGATGCCTTCCCTAAGTTACAATCATTGAATTTGTCATCGAAGAAGGAATAAGTGACATACCTTTAGATACCACTTCCTTATGTCTTTGTTGTCCCTGCTTCACTTCGGTAGTCTTGTGATATCAGATCTGCGATGACACAAATCGACCAAGGTGAAAGCAACAATAATATATTCAATGAAAACCTAAACATGTGATCAAGGAGTCATGTAATAAAATAAGAGAAATTTTATGGGAAAGGGACATGCCACTATATTTATATTAAATCAAAGTAGAACATACAACTAGATTTCCTTGATGTCACAAGCTTCCTTCCGGTGGTCCTTTGTTCTTGTTATCACATACTTTGTAGCTAGGATAAAAGGCTATAAGGTAGAGGGACAAACTGGCGTAACAGGAACCTATCCCACCCAATGTCACCACGATGGGAAGGTTATTTCTCTTTAGGGAGGCTAGGCCCAGGGGAGACGTCCACATTGACCTGGGGTTTTGAAAGGGAAAAGGATAGTAGGAAAAGGACAAGTTCCCCCTTTCACAAATCACCGCCAATCAGATAGTCCCAACTAAACAACCAATAATAAGGTATAACCAAAGAAAAGAAAATCACATGCTTGAGACAATACAACAAGGAAATGGATACATGTAATCTTTGATTAGTACTTCATATATATTAAAGACTACCTGGTATTCAATATGAGTAGTTTAAATGTAAATGTTGATGAAGTCAATGTTTACAAAATAATGATAGCAGTAATGTCACTTCACCAATAAATACTAGAATGATATAACATTCAATATAAAAAATCACTTCTTAACTCAATTAATGCCTTCAACAACCATTCAAATGCTTCATAAAGTAAAATGTTGTTACATTGAGATGAAATAACCAAGAGCGATGTCAGCAACTTAGGTTTAGTCCAGTTAGGGTTTCAAATTCAAATTTTGAGAGTGTTTGGATCAAAGTTTTACTTCAATGCTAGAGGTCTTGGGATCAGTGCCTTAGGGTAGAATGGAGTCAATAAGTGAAGGATGTATAGGTTGAAGGAGATGAGGTTTCAAAGGACTAGAGGGAAATGTTTCAAGGTGTTTCTAAAGGAGGTCCTCAAAGACAAAACCCTAGGGGAGAGAGGCTCACTCTGGTGTTGCAAAAGAAAGGCCTCATGCTCTCTCCTCCTTCCTGGAAAATGGCTAGCTCAGATGAAGCAAAAAATCAAGACAAGATGGATTAATGAGGGACAGTGTTGCTACAGCAAGGCTCTTTCATCAAAACCTAAAGGAAAAACAGCCCTAAGTGTAGATAACCTAGGCCTGGGACGTCTTCCTCCTCTTGGATTCTAAAAGGTACGGCTAGCATAGGGAAAAGAGAAACAAGGAGTGTAGCTACGGCTAGGCTCTCTTCCTCTCTTTCAATGGCTGAAGGTTTCTCTATCAGGGGACATGAGACAAGGACCTACTTGTGTGCTTATCACCTAGGGTTTTATTTCAGCAAATTTATAAGCAATATGCAAGAAATTTAAACTACAACCATTCAATACTAAGTTTTGCAGAAGAAACACTTACAATTCATGAAGAAATAACCATGCAAACCCTAGTTGTAACACCTTCCTTCAAGAGAAACACCATAAATGCCAAAAAATCTCTTCCTTCAACAAGTGTTCGTCACTTAGTTCAACCAAAAAACCTAATAGGGCGCTAAAAATCAGACCTAACTATAAGTGAGTGAAAATTGATATCAAAATGAGAGTCAAAACCCTCAATCTATAGTGTATAATTGACCTAATTTTAATTTTTAGGTCATACAAAGGCTGACAAGGCCATAATGTCAAAATCATACTATTTTTATATTAAATGATAAGTAAAAACCCTAATCAAGAAAAAGGTGAGACGTCAAGCCCCTCTTAGGGAGACGACATCCCTTTCTATGGGCAGTGCAACATCCAGAAGCCAAATGTTAGCCCTCCTTCGGCTCTTCCAAACTTCCACATGTTCCAACTGCTCTGTCCATATGCCATATGCTCATGATGATGTCATAAGCCTCCTGGTGACGTCCTGGGTCATTTGGAGCCAACGTTCCACTGTAAGTGGGTCAATCCCCCTAGGTCCATCTTAGCCAAAGTGCCCCTGATGGAACATCCTCTTCTTCTCCAATGCAAAGGCCCTGATCCATCTCCATCCTGTCTCTTCCCCTTGAAGGGGTCTCAGTATCCAACTAGTGGGCTCTTCAGCCCCATGGAGGTCCGAACTGGTCATCTCCCCATGTGCACTGCACTAAATGGTACCTATCCATAAGGCATGGTCTTGCACATCAAAATCTACGCCCTCCATGGGCTCATCAGTCACAGAGATCATAGCAATGTCAATCAAATCTCATCATCAATATTATTAAACATATGCATAAAACCCCTAATACATCAGTCAATAGCTCAAAGACGTTACAAAAACCTGCAATACAAGATTGTAGAAAAAGACAAGACGTCTTATTGGGCTAGTGTCCATAAGAAAAGGAAAGTTTCCAGGAAGATTTCATCCAAGCCATGTAAGTGAGGTGATGTGGCTAGAGGATGTCCAAACATGTGGGTGCAGTGAGGGCCAAGGATGCATAAATGTTACCTATGGGTGCCTTTATAGAAGGCGAGTTGTACCTGTCATGGATGCATTTTTTCCAAGCCCATTCTTTCCTTTATTCTTTTTCTTACTTTATTCTTTTATTTGTTTTTTCTTCTTATTTTTATTTTTATTCAAGAACTAACCAGGGGACACTGCCTTGGCATGGTCACTAGAGCTGACAACGTTACCCACAAGTACTTTCACAGAGATGAGAAGGTTGGCTCGTGATGAGACCCCCTTTCCCTTGGCCATGCAACCAAAGGTCACTGCCCTGGCATGGTAACTAGATGGTGGCAATGTCATACTGTTAGGTACCCATGGACCTAATAGGCTGGCTCATGATGAGACCCCCTATCCTCTGACTATCTTTTGTTTTGTTATTTTTCAGGTCCCTCTTGTTTCTTGCTAAGGGGATTTTTACTACCTTCTCGGGGATCCCTTGGCGAAGCATCTCGAGGTTTTATTTCTAGGATTTTATCTTTTACCAGCTGCTTTTACCTTCTAGGCCTTTATCCCCTTCTTCCCATGAGATAAGGTGCAATCCTACAAATAGGTCAACCCAATTCCTGGACAAGGGAAATGGGATAAATGAGTGGGAGATAAGATGAAACAATGGTGCTATGATGGGAGCAGACGATGGATTTTCAAAATCACCCTAGTGGAAAACCAAGACCTATGGGCACAGGCTTGCTAGGGCACCCAGTCAATTTCCCCAAGCATGGTCAAGTGGGCTAATGTAAGATCCAAGCAGTTGTTAGAGATAAAAGGAATTAGATGCATATATTTAAAGGTTTCAATGATCAAAAGTGACACATACCATGATACCTGGACCAATTACCTCATGGAGCAAGAACCTCTTCTGATACAGGACCAAGCCGATGGTGATGGATGTTGCTTCTTCTTACAATACAAAGATGATAGAAGAAGAAATGGATGGCCCCCCTAGGGCCATGATTAGGTCAATCCTACTCTTGGTACTTTATGTCTGGGACATGTGGGCCTTGAGACACGATCTCCTAGTTATCCCTAAAAAGAGGGGATAACATCTGGCTCCAACTCGGGGACATGTGCTCACCGTAGAGAACATGAGAACCTCATCATCTCTGGCATAACCTATAGACCTGCTCAATCTTGATAGAATTATGACTAAAAAAATTGGCGTGGTAATTCCACCCCAGCATACATATAGATGTATATATACTAAAGTAAAACAATCAACATGCAAATCTAAAGCAAAGTACCTACCTTTACCTACCTGTTGGTTGGATGTTTGATGTAATCAAATGACCAGTGTAGCCAATCCAACAATGTCCCATGATACCTGCCTTTGTGCTTCATCATAAACTAAAATAATGATAAATCAAGCACAAAAATGTCACGAGTTAGAATATATGTCATATCATCGGAAATCTCAAATTCTAACTCATGGAGGCAGGTGGGAGGGATAAAATCCTGCCAAGTCCATCTCTAAGGAAAGTACTCAATCCACTTTAGGAAAGGGTCAAGAAAAGTCCAAGTTTCAGAACACTAACTCAAAAGGTTGGCACACTGGCTACCTAAGATGTTCTCATACTGTGAAGTCTAGGAAGGGATTGACGAGGATATATTAGACGACTGGAAAATTCTCAAGGGATAGTTGAAAAACTGAGAAGATACACTTAAGCTTGTAATATTTAACCAACCCTTGGACTCTAGGGTTTGTCTAAGAGGAAAATCTATATAAAAGATATACTTCCCAACTACACCTTCAATGGAAAAGCAAGGTAAAGTAATAACAGGTGGCTGGAGTGAGAAGTCATGAGAATCCTTCTTTAGGCAAACAATGTTCTTACTTGTATCAAAATCTGAGCACAGTGGTGGTTGGAAATCATCTTCATGGAGAGAATCCAAGTCCTCAGAAGGGTACCCATCAAAAATCTCAAGGTAAGACTAAATATTATCAGGAGAACAAGGTACTAGGTCATCCTTGGTTTTTTGAAAAGTACGGGTAGAAATCTCATCTCCTTGTTGCCACTAGTCAAAAGTAATCTGTTGTGATAATTGCAAGGGAAACACTTGGAAATTACTCTCAGTGTCATAGATGGGATCTAGGTCATAACCAACTATATCCCACCTACGTCTCACAACATGTATGAACTCATCAATGTTATCAACAATGTCACTATTTGTGTCATAACATGCAGGCTTTGAAACATTTGAAAATTCATTCTCCTCCTCTTCATTTCCTTCATCATAAAGTAAAGCATCATCAAAAACTAGGGGAGGAGGGCAACTTACTGTTTCTTCTTGTAGGGGCTTTGAGGATTTTGGCATTTTCAGCATGTGTTATTGTTTCATCCTCATGGATTGCTTCTTTGTCTTCGATTGTACAACAAGGAATATCCATTTCGTTCAAAGCTTTCATTTCTCCTTCATTTTCTGAATCAAGGAATAAGGTGTCATCGAAATCCTGAAGTGGAAAGAAACTAACCTCATGTTCTCTTTGTTGTGCAGGAGAAATAGGTTCTTGGATGACCTCATCATAGTGAGGAGCACGGGTTGGTACTTCATCATCTTGCTTAGGTTTTTTCTCCTTAATCACATACTCATTTTGTTGGTCAAAAAATTGTTCCCTTCTCTCTTGTGGATCTTCAGCAAAGGTTTCAAGGGAAACTAGTTTTATCAAGCTGAGAGTGTCCATGGTATGTTCATTGGATCTTGACAAGGAGAGATTCTTTTCGATTCAAATGGCCATGTTGTGAGCTTCTGCAAGTGTTTTTGGATTCTTTTTATTTAGGAGGAAGATCAAATGCCCCTGAAGTCCATTAATATAGAGATAAACGAGGTACTTGTCTTTAGGATGATGGATTTTAGGAATCTGGTAAAGTAGCCTCTGGAACCTAGCCCCGAAAACTCTAACAATCTCATCCTCTATTTGTTTTATGCATTCAAGAACTTTCAGCAATGATTGTATATCTTCCAATTTCATAACCCACCTTGCAAGGAAGATTTCTTCAAAATGGTCCATAGATGTGATGCTGGCAGCTGGAAGATTATCCTACCATCTTCTATCCTCTCGATGCAGAGAGGCAAAGAAGAGTTTCCTCACCAAATCATCAGCCTCATCCCTGACAGGGCGGTATTGAAAGAAAACCCAGAATTTGCTCATGTGATAATCGAGACTTTCTCCATCGATGCTAGCGAATCTAGGGAACCAATTTTTATAAAAGGGGGGCTTTCGTCTGGGATATCCCAGGATTTTACTCATGTCCAAAGGTTTGTAGTTCCATGGATCCCATGGTGAAGTCATAGTTGGCTTCATCATCAGTGGAGTCGCCAGATAGTTTTCTTGAAAATATCAAAGAAATAGGGAAAACACCCTAGTGGAGTCACCAGGTAAGATTGTAAGATAAGGATTTGAGGCAAGGCTTACTGAAAATATTTTTCATATGAGGAGAATTGACTCAGTGTTCCCCGGCAACGGTGCCAAAATGTTATTGCACAATTTGTAGCTAGGATAAAAGGCTATAAGGTAGAGGGCCAAAATGGCGTAACATGAACCTATCCCACCGAATGTCACCATGATGGGAAGGTTATTTCTCTTTAGGTAGGCTAGGCCCAGGGGGTCATATGGAGCCAATGTTCCACTGCAAGTGGGTCAATCCCCTTAGGTCCAGCTTAGCCAAAGTGCCCCTGATGGAACGTCCTCTTATTCTCCGGTGCAAAGGCCCTGATCCATCTCCATCCTGTCTCTGCCCCCTGAAGGGGTATCAACATCCAACTGGTGGGATCTTCAACCCCATGGAGGTCTGAATTGGTCATCTCCCCATGTGTACTGGTCCAAATGGTACCTATCCGTCGGGCATGGTCCTGCACATCAAAAGCTACACCCTCCATGGGCTCATTAGTCACAAATATCATAGCAATGTCAATCACATCTCATCATCAATATTATTAAACATATGTATAAAACCCCTAATACATTAGTCAATAGCTCAAAGACGTTACAAAAACCTGCAATACAAGATTGGAGAAAAAGACAAGATGTCCTATTGGGCTAGTGTCCACAAGAAAAGTAAATTTTCCAGGAAGATTTCATCCAAGCCATGTAAGTGAGGTGATTTGGCTAGGGGATGTCCAAACATGTGGGTGCAGTGAGGGCCAAGGATGCATAAATGTTACCTGTGGGTTCCTTTGTAGAAGGTGAGTTGTACCTGTCATGGATGCATTTTTCCCAAGCCCATTCTTGCCTTTATTCTTTTTCTTGCTTTATTCTTTTATTTTCTTTTTCTTCTTCTTTTTCTTTTTATTCAAGAACTAACCAGGGGACATTGCCTTGGCATGGTGACCAGAGCTGACAGCGTTACCCACAAGTAATTTCATAGAGATGAGAAGGATAGCTTGTGATGAGGCCCCCTTTCCCTTGGCCATGCAACCAAAGTCACTGCCCTGGCGTGGTAACGAGATGGTGGCAATGTCATACTGTTAGGTACCCATGGACCTAATAGGTTGGCTCATGATGAGACCCCCTATCCTCTGACTAGGTCTTGTTTTGTTATTTTTTAGGTCCCTCTTGTTTCTTACTGAGAGGATTTTTACTGCCTCCTCAGGGATGCCTTGGTGAAGCATCTCAAGGTTTTATTTCTAGGCTTTTGTCTTTTACCAAATACTTTTACCTTCTGGAACTTTAGCCACTTCTTCCCACGAGATAAGGTGGAATCCTACAAATAGGTCAACCCAATGCCTGGACAAGGGAAATGGGATAAATGAGCGGGAGATAAGATGAAATAGTGGTGTTATGATGGGAGTGGACAATGGATTTTCAAAATCCCCCCAGTGGCAAACCAAGACCTATGGGAAAAGGCTTGCTAGGGCACCCAGTCAATTTCCCCAAGCATGGTCAAATGGGCTAATGTAAGATCCAAGCATTTGTTAGAGATAAAAGGAATCAGATGCATATATTTAAAGGTTTCAATGATCAAAAGTGACACATACCATGATACCTGGACCAATTATCTCATGGAGCAAGAACCTCTTCTGATACAGGACCAAGTCGATGGTGATGGATGTTGTTGTTGTTGACAAGACAAAGATGATGGAAAAAGAAATGGATGGGCCCTCCAGGGCCATGCTCAAGTCAATCCTACTCTCGGTACTTCATGTCTGGGACTTGTGGGCCTCGAGACATGATCTCATAGTTATCCTAAAAAGAGGGGATAATAGTTCCAACACACACACTTTCTCTAAACTTGAATGAAGAAGATCCACTATGGCTTGATGGGAAAATGGAGGTCTTAAGCATCAATTCAAACAGGATTCCTCACACAACTCTGGACCTATTCTTTCATCAATTCTCTATTCAATCTTTCTTAACCTCTTCCTTGAGAAACCTTTCATTATATAGGATAAGGAGAGATGGTTAAAGGGATGAGGATGATCCCACTAAATATGAGAAGTCAGTATGATGCCAACCATTCGAATGCCAACTCATTTTCTAGAAGATCCTCTTCTAGAACCTTCATAACCTCTTCTTCCTTTTAATCTTTGAAGAAGGTTCGCACCCTACTTATATAGAAAACTGCGAACGCCTCGCAATCCAAGTATAGAGTGGCCTGCAAGAATCAGGGTTTTTGCACCCTACAATATGTGCAGCCTGCAAACTCATCTTAAAAATATGTTTTGTAGAAGAATACAACAGTCACTTTTCTCAGGAAAAAGGTCCTTATGAGAGCCTGAACAAATAGTTGTAGAGACATCACCAGAGTGACCAAAATAATGTGTAACATAATGCCCCCCAAAGTATGAGGTTGGAACTCATGACAGCCGAAATACTTTGTAAAATGCGTGTTTGTTTGTCAGAAACAAGGATCGCACCTAAACAGAAACTTGCAAACAATCAAACATCTATAGAATATAATACCAGTTCTGAGGTAGGCATTCCCATGCTCAGACCACAAATGAATGAAATCACAAATGTAGGCCATGGCCACAAGTCATACACCATGGATCCATGTCATCAAAATGCTACATAGCCACCAGGAATACACGGTGGATCTATGTGTTAGAAGACTCAGATTAGGACATAGCCACGTGACATACAAAGTGGATCTATGTGTCAATACAAATCATAAATACTCCAGTGCAACCTGGACCAAAAAGATGAGACCCAGGGTCTTCAATCCCGTCATATGAAAGTACGAATCTAGCCATGTGATTACATGTGTCGAAGTCGAACATGGTAGAAACCACTTGATTACTAGCCATTGATGAAAATCGTTAACAAGTGCGAGGGAAATCACCATTGATGTTAATGACGCCCAAGGTACCTAAGTACAATCCAAATGAATGTGAATAAATGAGTTGAAGTTGAACACTCGACGGAATCTCTCGATCAGGGACCAATGATGTGAATCCATTGTCGAAAGTGAAGAGACCTGCCACTAAGGCATGTAGGTTCTAAGGTACTAAATTATTTCTAAGTCTTATTCTCAGATAACGAGTTGGAGTCGATGAAAAAGACTCGTCATAGGAGGGCCTTGATGTATCCCCCATCAATGACACAAAATAAGTAACATATTTTATGGTAAGTCAAAGTATGAATATGATTTGAAACAGACACAAGGAAGGCTAACATGGTAAGAATTGACAACTACAGACGGCCGAATCAATGGAGGGATTGTTTGGACTTCTCTTGAACATATGAACGACATGACAATGGTCTTGGCGGCATTGAATCAAAGACGACCCAAGATATGACCTTGTAGAAAGTCAGACGAGAGACAAATGGATTTCCCAACCTGCATTCAAATGATGAACAGGGGGTGTCATGTTCAAGAGAGACACTTACTGCCACTAATACAAATACCAAAACACATCCCTTTCCAAAAATTTCCCCCACCATTTCTGGTGAGTACCTCTTTATTTTTACACAAGCTTGAGGAGGATAACATATGCTTGTCGAGGTAATCTCATCCTTTGGATGAGTCCCTTGGAGTACATTTAACGAACCCTAGGAAGGAGTGGTTTGGTCCCATAAGGGCCTTTCGATGTTTGTTTAACGAGTCCAAAGATAGAAAACTTGGGGGTTTTTCATGTTTTGAGAGTCTAAAAAACACTTAAAGAGAACTCTCCCAGTTCCTTTTTCGTAAATTAGTTTGACGAGACCGAAAAAGTGATAAACTATCACTCATCGAAATTTTTCTTCAAATACTTTTACGAGCGTGAAAAGAAAATGATCGCTCGACAATCTTTTCGTTTTTATGGAGCGTGAAAAGAGCTTAAAGGATACTCCCTTATTTTCGTTGTTTTCATCTTAATATGACGAGTACGAAAAGATGAGAAAAGTATACTCGGTTGCGTTCTCATGTATTTTCGAGCACGAGAATGAACAAAGACTGAGCTTGAGGTTTTTCTTACAAAACCCTAAAAAGGTATTCGTACATGTGACAGAAAAAGGAAAATACTCATACACTGTCGTTCGGGGTTCTAGATCATCTATCTGCGAAAAACCATACTCATGAGGCCATTAGGGTATTAGGTTTTTAGGCAAAATAATAAAAATAATATAAAAAATTAAAGAAAAATAGTAAAAAGATGAATAAATATGGGTGAAAAGCCCTTTTTACCATTTCATTATTACTTTGTCAAAAACTTGTCCAACACACCTCTTTTTTCCCAAATTTCTTCGCTCGATTGCGGGAGGTACAAGTGGACATTTGGCAAATGGTTTCAGCCAACGAGGTAATCTCCTAATTCTTCAACTTTTTCATGGATTACATTTTATTTTTATTGGCAAATTTTAGTATTTGAGTCCATTTTGGGGCTGGTAGGTGTACTCAAGCATTCTCACAAGTGGGCCATTTGGGACCTGCGATAACCTAAGGTTTTCACAAGTGGGATTCAGTGCACTTGCGAGAATCTCGCGTTGTGTGAAAGCTTCACCTACGAGGTCCAAAAATTGGATTTTTGTGTATGTTTTTGCTCAATAAAAACTTATTCAAGAGGTGAAAATGAGTTGTTAAATTCCTTCTCATGGATCCATTGCGGGTATTTATCATCACGATGTTGGCATGGAGGGAAAGAGAACACAAGGAGGATGATTCCATTGTCAGAAATCATCTGGGTACAGTTGCCACCCTCCGGGAATGTGGGATCTTAAATTTTTTTAGGATTCAGGGCATGAGATCCCAACTCAGGTTGTTAGAGTACCTAGTCCATATGTGGGATGTGGATCAATAGGTATTTCATGTAGGGGTCCACATTCTTACAATAGATATCGAGGATATCTATTTTCTGACGGGGTTGTCACAACATGGATACCATGTGACTCTGACCGGAGGTAGAGGCGGTGGACTTCCTATGAGTGAGTATGTCTGCCAATCTTGTGTTCCCGAGACGGAGAGAAGCAAGGGTAAAGTCGCCATCTGGGGCATCCAAGATATGAACTTATGGACTATCTTTTTTACCATTGCATGAATAGTCGGGAGAACGACTCTGCACATGGCTCTCTAGAGCTATTTCCAGTATGCAATAGAGTGCACGGAGCCTTAGGTTTTAAACTAGTTGGACGCGGTTCTTCACAGCATGAAGAGGCAACTGACAAAGTGCAGAAGGGGTAACCTGAAACAGTTCAGGTACGGGTCAATTTTGGTGTCTTTCTTCCTTGAGAGGGTCCCACTACCGTGTCTACAAGTAGATTGGGGTTTACCAGCCCCACGGGATCCGAGGATGATGAGGTGGTGTAACCTCATGGCTCAGCACATAGCAGGCCCTATAATCAAATATAACGATTCATTTTTTGACTAGTTGATTCCCTAGATGTTGATGATCGATGGCTATGCATATGTCGTCTTGGATTTCTGAGGAGATCCGGATTTGGTTATGCTTGAGGATGCTCAGTGGGGTGACTTAGGTAAGAAGTACACATTTTGTTTTTTAATGTTTTTTGTAAATTTTATTATATAAACATTTTGTATGTTTTCGATCCAAGGACTAATAAAAAATCTCTTTTGATGACACAGATGTGGGGCCATATCGACCTCCAGGAACATCTCCCATTCAGAGACGAGGTGAAGTGGCTCCAGTGGCACGATGGTATGTTGAGGACTATGAGGCAATTGAACAGAACTTAGAGGGACTGACTATAGACGTCCCAGATATCTCTATTGGGGAGATCCTGAGATGCTATCAGTGCCACACTATGGGCGTGTATGAGTCTATTAGTCGACTACTCCGTAGGATAGCCCAAGCAGTTGTATGTTACCATGAGCGTCATCTGTGATCCTAATTTGTAGGAGCCATGGGCTTCATATATTTTGATATTTTGGTCTTTGGACAAAAAATATTTGTAAAACTTTTGATCGTTATATATATTCGGCTTCTACCAGCTTTATTTTGTTTTGTATAAAACATGTGATGTGTGATTGGTTTTATAAATGTCTCAGATCTCTGTCTAACACATAATTAGCTAAAGCATCAATCAACGTATTTAGACATCTAGGAATGTGTTGATATTTGATATAATAAAAAGAACGTTCCAAGAGGCAAATTCGTAGATATACCCACAATAAAGTAGGACTTCATATAGCATAGACATTACTTAAATATAGCACTACTAGCTGTGAATCAAGTCGTATAACCAGGTGGCGGATACCAAGCGAGATAGAATTAGTCAACAATTTGATGATGGTGCTATATTATACGACATTATTGGTCACATGACCGAGGAAAACACCTCATAGACTGATAAGTTCATTGGTAGGTGCATAAATTTCCCATGCAATAGAAACAAGGTTCTGAGTACTATGACTAGCGCCATCGGTGAAGCCAATGTGGGGTAGTGAAGACTCTGACATCTGAAAACCAAGCACAATGCAAGGTAAGCGGTCGAGGATAGAAACCAAATAATGAAAAAGCACACTAAAGTAACACACAAAAGTATGATACAATAAAATACAAGCACTCATGCAAAAATGACCTAAGTATAGTACTTATTTAAGTAAATCCCATTTCTAGGTTCACTCAAAGGGACACCATCATACTCCACTAACTCATAGGCTCCTTTCTCCAACAATCATCTAATGATATAAGGACCTTGCCACATGGCCTCAAATTTTTTGGCTCCTAGAAAATATCGATCTTGTTCATAAAGGAGAATTAGATCACCTTCAGAGAAAATGCATGGTTTGACATGTTTTTCGTATTGGGCTTTGACACATTTCTTCTGGGTTTATATAAATAGGGTGGCATCATGATGGGTTTCGTCTAGTTGCATAAGATACAACAAACGTTCTTCTTCAGCATAAGTGTTTGGGAGAAGTTCAACGGCTAGCTTTAGGGACAGTATCTCACATTCAATTGCCAAGATGGATTCTAGACCATAAACTAACTGGAAAGGTGTAAACCCGGTAGAAGACTTGACGGATGTCCGGTAAGCCTACAATGCTGAAAACAACATCGTGTGCCAACTAGTTTTGTGAATCCCTATCATTCATCGAAGAATGTTAATGAGGACTTTGTTTATTTCTTCAACCTGGCCATTGGCATGTGGGTAATAGGGTGTTGAGTTTTCATGGTGAAGACCCAAATTTTTGGTCAGTTCTGACATCATGAAGTTTATAAAGTGGCTACCATGATCAGTAATGATAGCTTGGGGAACACCAAACTGAGAAATGATATGATTGAATATGAATAGTGTTGTAGTCTTTCCAGTATTATCGAATGTAGGCATCTCCTCAACCCATTTTTTAAAATAATCTATGACCACAATAATGTATCCATGCCCCCCAGCCGAGTGAGGGTGACATGTCATGAAATCGATACCCCATTTCACAAAAATTCCGATAGAGACTACAAGGTGTAGAGGAGTAGGGTGTGATCGTATTTTGTTGTTGTATGTTTGGTAAGCATGGCATTTTTGGAAAGAGATAATGCAATCTTTGAATAAAGAAGGCCAAAAATACCCAGCTCGTAAGATTTTTTGGGCAGTAGCATACCCAGACATGTGACCACAACATGCTCCAGAATGGAAATCATTCAAGGATTTCTCTTCTTCATCAAATATGAGGCATCATCGAAAAACAGAGTCAATCCCATGACAAGAAAGAGTATCACCGAGGATAATATACTGACGATCTTGGTAATGTATTCAATGGTGGTCAGTGCTAGAAAAATCAGGTAGGAAAGTCTGAGTCTGGAGATATATAATGATATCCCCATACCAAAGGTCATCAGAACTAATCAGAAAAAGGGATTCATCGGGTAATGAATCCTCCACTACATTTTTCGTCTCAGAACAGGGAAGGTCACATATCAATTCAGCAAACACCAACGATTTCTTTGACTTAGCGCGTTCGAATTCTAAGTCAAACTCCTGGAGTATTATGATCCATTTGGAGTATTTTCCCCCTAACAATTTGCTTCTAAGAATGTGTTGCATAGGGTTGCAGCTAGAAATCACAGTAGTCTTGCATAAAAGGATATAGTGCCATAAACGTTGGACATCTTGGACGGCTGCCAAGGCCAGATTTTCAACATGTAAATACTTGGCTTTGGTAGTCGTGAGACTCCGACTCAAATAATAAATGACATGTTTGTCATGAGAATCATCCTCCTAGACTAGAACCATAGCAATGGTAGAGTCTGAGGCTGCAAGATAAAGGAAATAATATCGAATGTAATCAGGTGGGAAAAGTAGTGGCGTACGGGTTAAAGTCAATTTCAAATATTCGAAAGATTTATTGGCAATGGTATCCCATACAAAATCAGAACCTTTGTTGAGCAGTCGAGTAAATCCAAGTGTTACCGCAGCATAGTTTGGGATGAAACGACATAGAAAGTTTGCCTTCCCTTGCAAACTTTGTAGTTGTTGAAGTGAGGAAGGAGGAGGGAGATCGATAATTGCCTCAACCTTCAAAGGATCTACCCTAATCCCTTGACGTGAAACAATAAAGCCTAGAAGTCGGTCAGATTCTACACAAAAAACACATTTGTGTGGGTTTAAGCGTATATGGTAAAACCGACATCGAAGGAAAATGGCTCGAAGGTTTGTTGGATGATGTACACGGTGCATGGAATGAGTCGATAGGTCATCGAGATATGGTTGGACAATGTTCTTTATATCATGAAAGGAATAAGTCATATCACGTTGAAAAGTCACACCGACATTCCTTAAACCAAAGGGTAGTTTTCGGTAGGCAAATGTGCCCCAAGGAATAATAAAAGTGGTCTTGTGTTGGTTGGCAAGTACAATATTGATTTGATTATATCTGGAGAAACCATCCATCAAAGAGAAGATTTCACTGCTGTAACAATCATCGATGATCTGGTCAACGAAGGGGGTGGGAAAGTTGTCTTTAGGACAAGATTTGTTAATATCCCTATAATCAATGCACATGCGGATCATACCTTGTTTCTTGTTAATCAGAACAAGATTGGAAACCCAGTCAGTTAGAGCCACAGGGTAAATAAAGCCAACTTTAAGAAGTGTCTCAACTTCAAGATTGATAGCAGCTTCTTAATGCAAGTGGATCAGACGAATTCATTGCTGAATGGATTTAGCTCTCAGATATGTCTTAATCTCATGTACAATAATGTTAGGGTCAATACCCGACATTTCTTCATAGCTCCATGCGAAGACGTCAAAAAATTCTTGAAAAAGAGACTTGTAGGTGACAACTTCGTCATGGGAACATGAATCTCCGATATGCACATTTTCGACAACTCCAGGTTTAACGGATATGTTGAGGGGGATGGTGGGTGAGATATTACTTAAGTTCCCTTCATAGAACACATCATATCTAGACTCAGGAACGATAGAAATGATGACAACGGTCGACGGATTTGATATCCGTTGGTAACTCTCAATGGTGTGTTGTTCCAGGAAGAGAATGGAACGATGATGTCCATCATTCCAAGGGGTATCTTCCATGGACATAACAGACATAATCATCTCGTCTGTAGGAAAAATGACACGGAATGGATCCAGAGATAAATCACCAAGAGAGGGGGTAGAAGGGGTTGTCGATTGAATGGCTTCATAAGGGGATTCGACCGGACTCAAAGGCATTTGGTCACCATAGCAAAGATGATCACCGGGGTTGGGTACTATCCACGGGTCATAAGATGCAGGAGTTTCTTGAACAGAGGTGTAAATCATGTTGATCAAGAAAACAAACAGATGTGGAACATCGGGTGGTGGAATGGGGAAAGTACCCATCAAAGAGGAATCTTTGAGAAGACCCACACCAACATTCTCATATCTAGGGGGTGGTTTTGAAATGAAAGGGATGTTGTTGGTACGTGTATCAGAGTTAAAGAAGGCCAATTGGTCCACTATAATTACTTTTCCTTGATGTGGGAAATGTACGACATGGAAAAGAGTGGACACAACTGCATGCATGGAATCGATCCAACTACGACCAAGTAAAAGTTTGTAATCGAGAGGAGCGTCAAAGACCTCAACTTCAACGTTGACCATTTTGCCTTCTAACATAATAGGCAATGAAGGGAAGACACTATCAAGCTTAAATCCATAGCCATTAAAGGCTTTGAGCGTGTTGTGTGATTCGTTTAAGGGAGGAGAGTCAATGGCTTTCTAGCAGGTAATAGACATGACACACGTCAAGGCACCCTCATCAATAAATGTTCTACAAATGTTCTTGTCGGAGATAATAACTTGTATTTGAAATTCGAGTTGAGGGGGTAACCTTGGAGTGTGATCTTCCAAGTCAAAAATTATTAAATTTGTATCCGTAGGGTCGATTCCACCAATGGCTTTCAATAGTGCCTTATGTTGTGTAGGAAAACTCTGAAGGACTTTGAGGGCTAACATCGATGATGGTGCTTGGGGCAGATCTTCTACAATATTGTAGTTCTGGGTAGCACGCGCATGAGGATTGAAAGTATACTTTCGAACAACACCCTTTGGGGGAGGGCGCAGAACTATATCTAGGCTCGGTCGTTCGATATGAAGAGGACCGTTGGTAGGTGGAGTCAAGGGAGATGGTTGGACCAATGAAGGATGTATTTCATCAACCTTCTCTTTGGAGGAAGAATAATCTTTGGCTCAAGTGGTAAGTGTGACGTCATTTTTCTTTGAATCACCTGTACACATTAAGACATAGGATGTAGTGGAGGGGGAAGGTTGGTCATGAATGACCAATTGGGCCTGTTGTTGAGAAGGGAAGGGTTGTGACAACACGGCCGGGGTAGGCGGTTTTAGGGTCCCTTGAAGGAACTTAGTAACCTTGAATCATCTTGGACAATCCTTAGTGTAGTGATCATCACCACAGATAAGACAAGGGTATCAGGGTTTGTGCTTATCTTTGTCATCAACAGGTTGTGTTTTGGTCTTCAAGGTGAAATTGTCCACCAACATGAATCTAGTAATTAGGTGTGAAATATTAGATGGTGCCACTAGGATCGTTTCCTCTAATAGGGGATCGAAGAGACCCTATGGAAGGGGGCCGAGGAAGTGTCAGAATAAAACTAGGAACAAGATGGTTCCAAGAAGGAGTGGAAATGCCAGGAGTCCCGGATGGGATTTGTGTAGGAACGAGAATAGAATAATTCAATGCATGATATCTAGGGGGAAGTGTTGGGGTGAGTCTGGGTGAAAGTGGCATGCCAATGGGGGCTTGGCTAGCTATTGTATTCCTGGTGGGAATAGCCGTAGTATTTAGGACCATTGGAGAATAGACCATTTGAAGGGGGATAGCCCAGTTAAGGTCGGTTGGCTGGGTGTATGAACCAGGGAAAAAATAGGTAGTTGTAAAAGGTATTGTGTTTTGATCAGATGTTTCAGACAGCTCAGGTGTGAGTGATATCAACGCCTTCTCTTGAGCCAAAGAGATCCCATCTAAAAATGTCAGTAGTCCAAAAAGAATCCTTACCTTCAGGGCCTATGAAAATTCTGGTTGGTAATCCAGAAGACTGAACAACAATTTCTCCGGATGAATTTGTTGGACAACTGAGAGGGGGGGTGAATCAGTTGTTACCATGCTTAAACAATTATGCTTCTTTTAAAAAAATTTACAAGGCACTCAATGATGATGAAAATCATGCAGGGAAATAACTGTTGACACATTTAGCATCAGTCACATATATGAGAAACACAGAGACAGATATTTCCCGAGGAAACCCATACAGGGTAAAAACCTCTTTTTCTTTATATGATAAGTAATAGTTACATTCTTTACATTATCATACATATGAGCACCAACTCATAATGAGGATACAACCTCAGTTTTGCAAGATGCTACTTGCTGAGAGCACCAACTCTCTATTTTCTCTAGCACCCACTAGAAGGAAGCACCAACTCTTTGATTTCTCTAGCACCAGCTAGAAGGAAGCACCAACTCCCTATGTTCAAGAACCCACTTGAACCTCCGAGGACACTAGTCCTCCCTAGCGCCTCCCAACCACCCTGAATTATGAATTCTTTGTTACTAAAACTTATTACAATGATATAAAATTATTCAATGGCTTACCAGCCTTGTCGTTGTTTTGTTACACTACTCTGCCCTGTATGCATCAGTGTCTTCTGCACACCCCTAGCACTTTTTGTTCTTCTGCCTTTTATTCTCTATGTGCCATATCCCTTCAATGCACCATTCCTCGACTGTGCATTCCTGTTCCTGTGCTCTGCCTCCTTGTGCACCCTTGAATTCTCCTACACAACGACAACACATATCTCTTCTTTGTTCAACATTCTTATAGTCTCTGTTGTCTCTGTGCATGAAATATTCGCAATACCTCTGCATGGTCACTCTGCGTCATATTCCTCCACAACTCGAGTGCTCTATATTATCATCATCATGACTCTTCAGCTTCTTTGGTAATTTACCACTCGTTCAGCATCACTGTATGTTATACTGAGATTCCTCAGCCTCTCTGGCAGTTTGAGACTCTTCGTCTTCTCTGTGACAGTCAAGCTCACCTTCTCTATTCTAGTTACAGGCCTCAATGCTCATCCAGTTGTCAATCACCTCCATGAAAATCTTCATCCCTCTTGACAATTCCCAGAGACTCTTCACCTCCTCTGTCAATCACCCCGAAGTGTCTTGGAGTCCTCTGGCATAAATCATCAGTGGTTTCTAGTAGTTACACTGTGTCGTGCTACAGTAGCCCTCCGATCTTGTTCAAATTCACCTACACCGTTGGATTGGTTCCATGGGATCTTGCATTCATTTTGGCATTTCGGCATTCAGCAATTTGGCATTCATGTGACATGTGTCTCGACATTCCCAGTCGCGATCCCTGAAAAGGAGCTTGGTTTCTCTAGCTCTTTCCTCCATCTCTCGCTAATGTGACCAAGGGTTGTGATCATAGCCTTATGCATAAAGCGCTTTCGCGATTTTTCATTTCATGAATCTGGAGATGAGGCATCTTGACTTTCCAAGTTGCGATCCCAAAAACCCCAAAATGGCATGGGATCAACGGTCCCGATCAACACTTGATCTGACGGCTCAGATCATTTCGCGATTTCACATTTCACGATTTTGGCATTCTTGATGTTCAGTGTTCTTGTCACTCCAACGTTCCGATCCGCGAAACTCTAAAATGGAGTCGGATAAATGGTCCAGATCACATCTTGATCTAACGGCTGTGATTCAATCGCAATTTTGCATATCACGATTTCGGGATTCTTGATGTTCAGTGTTCTTGTCACTTCAAAGTTTCGATCCGCGAAACTCCGAAATGGAGTYAGATCAACGGTCTAGATCACATCTTGATCTGACGGCTCAGATCATTTCGTGATTTTGGGATTCCTGTGGTTAATAGTCTTTGACATCTCCAACTCTCAATCCATGAAACTCYGAAATGGAGTGGGATCAACGGTCCAAATCAAACCTTGATCTGACGACTCATATCATTTCGCAATTTCGCATATCGCGATTTTGGGATTCCTGTGGTTAATATTATTTGACATCTCCAACTCTCGATCTGTGAAACTCCRAAATGGAGTGGGATCAATGGTCCAGATCAAACCTTGATCTGACATCTCAGATCATTTCATGATTTCGCATATCGGGATTTCGGAAGGTGAAAGGATGGAGCATTTCATACCTTTGACTTTCCAGTCAACAAAATGATGATCTATGTCCACGTGTCCTTCCCGAAGATGGACGGTCCTCCTGCTTTCGGGATTTTGTAAGCCCGCTTCTCCTAGCACTTTAAAGAATGTGCATGCTCTCCTGGATCCAATGGTGGTCGGATCCTGTGCTCAAATCTAACGCCCCAGATCTATCCTCCATATCTGCACGTCCACATGTCCTTCCCGAAGATGGACGGTCCTCCTGCTTTCGGGATTTTTTAAGCCCACTTCTCCTAGCACTTTAAAGAACGTGCAGGCTCTCCTGGATCCAACGGTGGTCAAACCCTGCGTTCAGATCTAATGCCCGAGATCTATCCTCCATTTCTGCACACTCCTCTTGTCTACATTAAGATCTGACAGCCATCAGGAATTTTGAATTGTTGATCCAACTATCACTGTTGTTGCTCCTCCCCATTATCACTGCCTTGTTGATCATGCTCCTGTACTAAATCCATCATCATTGTTGTAATTTCCATTAATGACAAGCATATGCTAGCTATAAAACATGCCAATAGAATTCACTCGAACAATACATCTCACAAAGTCGAGAAGAAGTCACAAGCCCTCTTGTAATTTGGAATTGTTCTAAAGAGTCAGTTCTTTCCACTCGTGGAGTGGCAATGTCTTGGACTTCACTCTTTTGAGGAGATTCCTCCAGTGAGTTGGTAGGAAAGGGTTGAGAACTGATCCAGGTGGATATCGGTGGCCACCCACCTTTTCCAAATGGCTCAAAACGGCTTTCTGGCAATTTTGGCAATTTACTATTTTTAGCAGGTTTTAACTTCCAGGGCCATTTTGAGGGCCCAAATGAAGGTTTTTCGGGGCCATTTTTAGTTCACCAATACCTTCCATACCTTGCGCACCAAGTTGGGTATCAAATACTCTGAGAGACATTTGGTTCTGAAATACCGTGGGGCTCTACACAGATACATCCAAACTGAAATGGATTTTCTGGACATCTCATCACTCGGTGCTACTTATCGATATGCTGTTAAAATTGAGAAAAAATTTAAGCACCAGAACAAACGAGAATTCGGGTCTGAAAATCCGCAACAACCAAAGTATGACAAAGATGACCCTAACAAGCAGTCTCCAAAAAACCAGTCCAAGACACAAGAAAAGAAGGGTCATGGGAAGACAAAGAAGGAGACCGGAAAATGGTGCGAGTTCCACAAAAGCCCCTAGCACAACACTGATGAATGTCGCTCAAAATAGTCAATGGTGGCCAAGATCAAAGACAAAAATCCAAACCCTGATTCAGAATCTAATTATGAAAATAATGGTAAAGGACAAATCATTGATGCAGACCCCACTACTATTGTCGCGACTGCAGCAATTCAACCAGAATAACTAATAGATCTTGAAGAGGGGGAGCACCTTTTTCATTCACAAATGTAGGTGAAGGGGACCCCGCTGCATTTTATTGTTGATAGCGGAAGCCAGAAGAACCTCATCTCAGGAAAGGTCGTCAAGCAGTTGGGATTGTCGACAACACCACACCCGCAGCCATACAACATCGAGTGGCTTCGGCAAGGACGAGATCTTCGTGTCAACCAACAGTGTTGATTGTCATATGGCATCCAACCCTTCAAGGATGAGTTATTATGTGATGTTTCCCCACTGGATGTCTACGATGTTCTCTTGGGCCAACCATATATGTGGAGACGCCATGTTGTTTATGAGTCTCGACCCCGTAGTGTCATTGTTACTTTGGGGGGTCATCTCTACAAAATACCAGAGGTAGTTCCGACTATTGTTCCACCTAATAAGTGTTGCAAGGTAGTATCTCATACTGCAAAATTTAGCTTCTTCACAATCTGTTCAAAAGGAGAACAAAAAGACACTACAACCACTACAGCCTTGCCCCAAGCACCTTCTATCCAACAGAAGCAGGTCGAAAAGGCTGCAGTAAAGTGAAAAGATTCCTTCTGCACATTGTCCTCTCATGTATTTCGACTTGTTGATCAGCCTCAACCGCAACAGGTTCGTGACAGATTTCCACAAACTGAGCTGCGCGACGTCTCCAGCAAGGCAAGCAGCCCACCAAGATGCAGATTCAACAAATGATTTTCCCTCTCCCCCAAGAACTCAACGTAATGGAGACCATTGTTTCCTAAGGAGGGAGGATTGATCCAGGTGGATATCGGTGGCCACCAACCTTTTCCAAATGGCTCAAAACAGCTTTCTGGCAATTTTGGCAATTTACTATTTTTAGCAGGTTTTAATTTCTGGGGCCATTTTGAGGGCCCAAATGAAGGGTTTTCGATATCGATGTTATTAATGATATCCAAAGGCATTATTGATCCCCCAAAATTAATCTCCTCAACGATACCTTTCCAACGAGCTATCACACGCCTAAAACAGAGATCGTATGCAAACGTTACGACCACGAGAAGTTGATGTACTCACTTACCCAAACGTGGCCCACATGACTTTTGGCGCTTCATCTCCCAGGGTTAGGTTTTTGGATGTCTATGGTTTTTGGCATTCCTGCTTATTGTAAAAATTCCTTCAGAGCCTCATTGTAATCATCTTCATGCGAATGCGAGTAGCCGTCACATCTCTTCTCAGAGATAAG
>ML787454.1:193638-226943 GCA_009831015.1 Picea engelmannii | reverse complement strand
AGAAGTGATCTCAACACTTTTTGTACAACCAACGATTCATCGAGATCTTCACCTAATCCTCTGATAGCATTAACAACTTCATCAACTCTAAGAAGATAGGTTGCAATATCTTCCTTTTCATTCATCTTCAAATTTTCAAATTCCGCTCTATGTCGTTGAAGCTTGACCTGATTAACGTTTGGATCACCTTCGTAGATACTCTTGAGTTTGTCCCATACCTCTTTAGAAGTGTTGCATCCCATCAATTTGCTAGCAATGGTTGGTGCCAATGTTGCTAGAATAACATGTATGGATTTTGAATTACAACTCATAATCTTCTTCTCATTTGGATCGGTTGGAACATTATTTGGGATTACATAGCCATTTACAACTGAGTACCAAATGTCTACTCCCAAAGCCGTTAGGTAAGTTTTCACTCTATCACTCCAGTATGCATAATTTCTTCCATCAAATTTTTTAATCCCATTTGAAATGTGCTCATGGTCATCCATCTATGCTCAGGATTTTCCTCCCAGTGCTTAAACTATTCTAAAGGAAACCTGCTCTGATACCAATTGTTGATACTTAGAACACATCACCAAAACACTTCATCCTCCCTTGAAATTCAGCCTTTTTTACTTCTGATTTCCTCTTAAATTCAACTTGTGTGTCAAATGAATGTATAATGATATTTATTTATACCATTTATGTCAATTCCTTTTAACATTAAGGTCGACCTGACAATGTCTTATTTTGTAATTATTTTCTTTAATTGTCTTCAGGGCCTACATGTACTTCCTTCTTCAATTCACTTTATCATCTTCAAAAATTCATTTCTCCTCAACCATGAGGATCCATGTGATGTTCCACATACCACCGGAAACAACATGATGTATACTATCCATCCATGGCTCTTGTATCTACATGTGCATTTTCCTTCATATCCAAATACCTTCATCAATCTTGTGGTCCAAAACCCATGACTAAGGTTGACATCAATGACAACAACCAATCTTCCAACAGATGAGGGATCAATAAAATATCCTTCAACAACATTTAGGACCACTGGAAAAAGAAATAGTAAGTGTAATAGGTGAATTATCCACTGCACAGGGCAAGGTAAAACAAGCAACTCATGAAGAAGAAGAGAAACTAACATCCTTGACTGCGTAGGGGACCAAAGAGATCATAGAAACAAAGGAAACAGTACTTAAATAAGTGGAGGTAGCAAAGGTAGTCTCCCAAAAGTTCCTTGAGGCATGGAGGAACATGTAATAGAACTAAGTGGCTCAGGATAAGCCGCGGGTGAGTGTTGGGGGCCTGTTGGACAAGCAATTTTGGATACAAGTTTGACATAAATCCTAAGTGTAGAAGAAGTGTGAAAACACAATAAAGAAGACTAGGGAGTGCGTAGTTGAGGCACATACATGAGCATAGTGCGCAGAAGGAGGATAGTGAATAGATAAAGGAATAAAACAGAGGAATAAATCAAAGAATAAAGTTGGGGAAGAAAACAAACAAAAAGGAAGGATGACAACTCAATGTTCTAAATATGGAAGGACGTGCAAAAGAAGAAAGAATAAAATAAAAGCATCATGCATATGGAAAAGTAGGTGAAAGAAGCTCAAACAAACAGTTAACTGGAGTAGTCGTACATTCCAATAAGAGTTTTGGGATGAACAAGGTAGGGTTTTAAGCCAAAAATATTATGTATAAATGTGTAATGGGTTGGGAGAATATGAGTTCCTCCTTTTTTTTCTTGGTTGGTTCCTCCATGTGGTTGTTCTTGGGCAAGTATTGTGGAGTCTGTTCTAAGCTGTTGAGGACACCTGTCAGTAAGAAGGGTGATAGGATAGGTTGAGAAGGGAGAGAATTGATGTCTAAATGTAAGAGATGATGCAGAGAGAGAGAGAGAGAGAGAGAGAGAGAGAGAGAGAGAGAGAGAGAGAGTCTTGCACTGTAGAGAAGTTAGGATAGGAGAAGAGAAAGATAACCATGATGTATCTTTGTAAGTGCAATGCGTAAGCCTAAAGCAATTACCAAATGCATAATAAATAAGCCAGTCAATGTGGACATAGTCAAGAGTTTGGTGAACCACGTTAAATGTTGTGTTACATGTCTTTTGTGTTTTATTTATGGAATATGTTTGGATGCATATTAGAGTAGATTTATCTTATGTGTAATCACGATGCAACGGTTTGGAAAGTTATAGTAATGAGTTTATGCAATAATCTGGAATATAATGGTAATATGAACCTGAGATCCACTAAGTAATAGAATAAGAGAAATTGCATAATAATGCACACAAAACAGATAATTAAGAATGAATGGAATAATAACCTTCCATTCCCTCACCACTGCAGAAACCTAGTTCTTGTAGTGCCAATAGATACCTTGGGTGAGACTTCATCTGTGCATGTAGGTGATGCTGAAAGGGATGGTTTCTGAAGGGTTTTGTTGTTTGAATGATAACTTGAACCTAGGGTCTTACAATGGAGCATAGTGCTAACAAAAATCATTTTGTTAGAATATGACAACCACTACTAGGATTACATCATGTTGGTTTTTAATGATAGGTTATCCATTTAATTTTTCCATGGAGATAGAATTATGTGATTAATTTGGAATAAGAAAGCCTCGTGTGTACAAACCTTGATGACATTTTGGTGGTTTGCTGATGGAACAAATCATGCATGAATTGATGTATTTTTTGACATCTAACCTTAATGAAGGGAAATATAAATACTTATGCAGTATTGCATGAGTATTAAAGACTCCTATGTGGCCTACTATTTTATTATAGTGTCCATTCTAGATAAGCTTCTATCGATTCTCACTTTGAGGTACATGAAGTTGTCTTGGTTTGTAAGGAAAATTTTCTTTTAAGTGATAGTTGAGGGTAATCTTTTGACCTATCTAGAGTTGTCGATATACTGATGGAAAATAGTGTATGCTTCATAAAGTGGAGGCAAATTATTGGTGTCAAAACCATGCATACTTAACATTGTAAGAAGTGAGGTGACTAGAGGTTAACTACAACAATCAATTATTTCATTGGATTTTCCTTTCATGTGATTAATTCTGATTTTTCTTTTCATATGTAGCTTAGATTATAAAGGAGTGAACTATAGAGGATCGTGGTTGTTGTGGATTATCATTTATTTTCCTATAAGGTAGTGCCACCATTGCTTAAGTGCTTTCACAATGAAATTTAGTTCCCTTTCATAACTAGAGTAGTCGTACATTGCAATAAGTGTTTTGGGATGAACAAAGTAGGGTTTTAAGCCCTAAATATTATGTATAAATGTGTAATGGGTTGGGATAATAGGGGTTCTTTTTTTTTTATCTTGGTTGGTTCCTCCATGTGGTTGTTCTTGGGCAAGTATTGTGGATTTTTTTCTAAGCTGTCGAGGACACCTGTCAGTAAGAAGGGTGATAGGATAGGTTGAGAAGGGAGTGAATCGATGTCTAAATGTAAGAGATGATGCAGAGAGAGAGAGAGAGAGAGAGAGAGAGAGAGAGAGAGAGAGGCTTGCACTGCAGAGCAGCTAGGATAGGAGAAGAGAAAGATAACCATGATGTATCTTTGTAAGAACAATGCGCAAGCTTGGAGCAATTACCAAATGCATAATAAATAAGCCATTCGGTGTGGATGTAGTCAAGAATTTGGTGAACCATGTTAAATGTTGTGTTACATGTCTTTTGTATTTTATTTATGGAATCTGTTTGGATGCATATTAGAGTATATTCATCTTATGTGTAATCATGGCGCAATGGTTTGGAAAGTTATAGTAATGAGTTTATGCAGTAATCTAGAATATAATGGTAATATGAACCTGAGATCCACTAAATAATAGAATAAGATAAATTTCATAATAGTGCACACAAAATAGATAGTTAAGAATGAATGGAATAATAACCTTCCATTCCCTCACCACTGCAGAAACCTAGTTCTTGTAGTCCCAAAAGATACCTCAGGTGAGACTTCATATGTGCATGCAGGTGATGCCGAAAGGGATGGTGTCTGAAGGGTTTTGTTGGTCAAATGATAACTTGAACCTAGGGTCTTACAACGACGCACAGTGCTAACAAAAGTCATTTTGTTAGAATATGACAACCACTACTAGGATTACATCATGTCGGTTTCTAATGATAGGTTATCCATTTAAGTTTTCCATGGATATAGAATTCCATGATTAATTTGGAATAAGAAAGCCTCGTGTGTACAAACCTTGATGACATTTTGGTGGTTTGGTGATGGAACAAATCATGCATGAATTGATGTGTTTTTATGACATCTAACCTTAATAAAGGGAAATACAAATACTTATGCAATATTGCATGAGTCTTAAATACTCCTATGTGGCCTACTATTTTATTATAGTGTCCATTTTAGATAAGCTTCTATCAATGCTCACTTTGAGGTACACGAAGTTGTCTTGGTTTGTAAGGAAAATTTTCTTTTAAGTGATAGTTGAGGGTAATCCATTGACCTATCTAGAGTTGTCGATATACTAATGGAAAATATTGTATGCTTCATACAGTGGAGGAAATATTGGTGTCAAAACCATGCATACTTAACATTGTAAGAAGTGAGGTGACTAGAGGTTAACTACAACAATCAATTATTTCATTGGATTTTCCTTTCATGTGATTAATTTTTATTTTTATTTTCATATGTAGCTTAGATTATAAAGGAGTGAACTATAGAGGATCGTGGTTGTTGTGGATGATCATTTATTTTCCTATAATGTAGTGCCATCATTGCCTAAATACTTGCACAATGCAATTTAGTTCCCTTTCATAACTCAAATACTTACAAACAATATCACTAAAAAATTTCCAAATAGAATGCTACTAGGTAACCAACTTAAGTGATGTAAATTCTCATACCATAGTTTGAAGCATCAGTATCTATTTCAAATGGGTGATGCAAATCAATTTAGAGTGATCTCTATATTTGTACAAATCTTTCCCTTAAACTATTCAAAAGCTTGTTGTTATATTTATATCTATTTCAATGCTAGCTTTCCACCTACCTTTATTAATTTATTCATCGACCAAGTACTATGGTTAAGAGATAACACCAATATGAAATAAAAATTTGCTAGGCCAATCCTGGACAAATGTTTTCTCATATTGGTGTTAAAAAATTCCCAAGCCATAAAAAATTGCTAGGTTGTGGTTTACTAATGTTTTCCTTATCGATAGAGTGGAATGCCACAACATTAATACATACGAAATCCATTTTAGCTCATTTATGAACAAGAGGTTGTTATGCCTATTGAGCTAGATCTTTCCTTGCAAAGAATTTCCTTCCAAATTGTGGAAATAGATACAATCCGTGAAATAATGCTCTTTTGGACATAGAAGAGCATCGAAAGGATGCCTTAGAAAACCTTCAGTGAAGACAAGGTATTTCTATTAAACATTTTGATAAGACAACAAATCCTAAACCCTTATGTGTTGGGAAATGTGTATTTTTTTATGGGATTCTATCCATTTCTAATAAAGAGAAGCGCATTAAATTCCAAATGTTGTGGATTAGAGACCATATACAATTTCTCGTGCTCTTGGAAACACTACCTTTTGGTGGAAGGATGATTACGTCCAGATATTTTCATACATAGTGAATAGATCAAATTTTAAGCCATATTATCATGCTAGTTCATTCCCACTTAATAGTTGATATAAATTTTAAAAAAATGTTAAAGAAGGAAGTGATAAAAAAAAGATATGGAGTTTTGAGCTATTTTTTTTCTTTTTTATTACTTGATTTTTGTTTTTCGTTTGACATCAATGCTTTCTTGTTTTAGCTATTTTTTTCATTTCACTGTGTGACTTAATTTTCTACTATGATGTAGCTTTTTCATCATTTTTTGGTCTAATTTTCTTGCTCTTACTAATCTCCTAATGTCATTCACATAGTTATAGTTTATTCTTTCTCTTGAGTCACCAAAATACTATCTTTTCACAACCTTTCCTTTAACTTTTTAATCATTTTCTACTTTTTTGTAACTCCGTTTTTATTTTATTTCAATATTTATATATGGGATTATGATCAACATTTTCTATGTCGTTTATTTTAGTATTTTATGTGAATTTGTGAGATGATTACAGGTACATTTAGAGCTTCCAATAATGAAATTTTTTATCATTTAACTCCAAATTCGAATTTCCTCTTCAAGCCTTGAAGATTTGATGAGGATTTGGGAGGATCACTCAAATATCTTGGATGGAGAAGAATCATGGAGGATTTGTTATCAAATATTTTAGAGATATTTGTGGGAAATGTTTTAGAGATGTTACCTGCTAATTATTAGCAAATGCCTTTAACCACATGAGAGATATGTGGATCTAAATTTATTGTTGGTTATATTAGTTTTCGTATAAATACAAGTTCCTTCTTCATTCAAAGGGGAGGAATCTTGGAGCATATGTCTAGAGTATGATGGAATAAACTACATCTCATGAGATATTTGTTGGAGATACTTCATACACACCTAGGATTTATTTTTCCTAAGGTTTTCCCTATGTTTATTAGTCATTATTCAGTCTCCTATAGTTTATGGAGAATATTCATTTTCCTACATTCTAGGAGAATATTCTCTTCAGTTCACACTTCAGTTTGATCAGTCGAGTGGAGTCTAGATGCCACATTGGGACCATCACTAGCTGATGCGCATTTTCCTTAGGATTATCACCAAAATAGTGCATTGTTCATGATTCCCTGATCTCCTCTTCACTTCACTTTGTTTCAATTAGTTAACTGAAGACTAAGAGACTAGTTAACTCAGACTAGGTGGAAGTTAACTCTCGTAACTTCCTGGGAGACTAGACTAGGTTGCAATTTACTCCTGTAACTGTTGGTGTGTGTTCAGATAACTCTAGACCACCACTATGGCACATTGGATTGTCCTATAGTTCAAATTAGTTGAGTTATACATATGATATCATGTGTAAATTATTATTCATTCATTTGGTTAACAAGAATTCTTCCATTCTTTCTCTCTCGTTTCTCTTTTCTCATATTTTCTCTGCAAACTGTGTATGTCATTTGCTAGCTAGACAATTCTGTATAGGTTCAAAACATTTACATGGTATCAGAGTTGATGGATTGCTAGGAAAAAGACACACCAGGTTCTTTTTGCAGGTACAGAAGATTGAAGACAGCGGAAAAATGGAATTTCCAAAAGAATTCATTCTTACAATGTACAATTTCTTTGCATGGAAGGAGAAGATGATAGTTCATATTTGAAGCAAAGGATTATATAGGTTAACTATGAACACATATATTGAAACCACATCGGCCATATAAAAATCCAAGTATATGAATCGAATGGATGAAGCGTTTGGAACTATTTGCGGTCTCATTTATCATGAGCTCCTTTTTCACATATCCTCCTGTAAAACCCCCAATGAAGCCTGGACCATCGTGGAAGGGATTTTTGGAAAATAGGACGAGATGAGGGGACACATGCTCGAGGTGGAATTTCTCACTTTGGATCCAAACACCTTCAACAATATCCAATATTTATTTACCAGATATAAGGATTTGTTCTCGCAACTCAAGGCTTGCAGGGTTGATAAATCTAAGTAGGAGAAACAAATGATTCTTACCATTATCTCCAAACTTGGTCCAGAATAATCATTGTTTGTATCCACATTTCATTCAGTTAGGCTCGCCTATAGAGCCACTTGGACAATGCCCTCTCTTGAGGCCTTTGATTTTTCCCATATTGATGAGCTTGTTATACTCTTGTGTCAAAGACTCAAAAAAGGCCCATACACATATTGTGCAAGATGGTAGTGGTCATAAAAATCAGAAATCTAAAGACAAATAAAAAAGGAAAGCACATGAAAATCCAAAGAAGGAAGGGTACTCAAAACCCTTCAATGATGCCTCGGGATCCAAAGGTGGAAAGGGGAGAAAAGGGGAGAAATGCACTTACTGCCATAAAGGATTCCATACATAATTCGCATGTATGCAGAAAAATATATATCAAATGGCCCAAATAATTCAAAAAAACAACCTTGGAGATTGCATCCTTGAGGGTGCCAAGAAGAAGAAGTCAGAAGATCAAAATCCAAGGAAAGGAAATTCTAGCCATGCTTTGATTTCCATCAACTCCTCTCCTGATGCTTGGATCGTAGATTCAGGTGCATCACACCACATGGAAGAAAAAAAATAAGTCCACTCTTCCTTGGATGCGTGCAAGGGTCCTTCGACTCTGATGGGGGACAACTCTCCAGTCGAGGTCACAAGAAAAGGAAGAATTTAACTCACAAATGGAATCCTTGAGAATGTTCTACACGTTCCCAAACTTTGTGTCAATCTTCTCTCTTTGTATCAGATGAAAAAATACAGCACCGAAAAGAGAGTTGTATGATGTTGTGGATATATATGACATGAAAACCAATTCCAAGGTTTCTACTGGTGAGGTAAATGATCAATCCAAACTCTACACATTTTCTGAATTTATTGAACCAGATTCTGCATCACTGCTTACCCATGCTGATGAAAGCAGTAGGATATGGCATGAAAGGTACGGGAATTTAATTTCATATATATGCAACAAATTAGCAAGAAGGGAATGTTTTATGGTCTACCTGACATCAACTTCTCCAAAGGAATTTGCGAGGGATGTGTTCTTATAAAAAACCCTCAAGATAAATTCGACAAAGGAAAGACTCAGAAGGATTCGTTTCCTTTGGATCTGATCCATAGTGAACTCATGGGCCCTTTTCTGCATCCATCAATTATTAAAGCAAGGTATGTGTTCATTTATGTTGATGATTTCTCATGCTTCACGTAGATTTTCTTTCTCAGGAAAAAATCAGAGGTCTTTCAACACCTCAAAGATTTTAAATCCCTTGTTGAGATAGAGTCAGGAAAGAATATCAAATTCCTTAGAATAGATAATGGGGGAGAGTACGTCAACCACGAGATAAAAAAAAAATTGTCATGAGGCCGAGATTCAATTGTAGCACACGGTTCATTATACTCCGTAGCAAAATGGAGTTGCTGAGCAGAAAAATAGATCTCTAAAAGAGATGGAATATTGCATGCTACATGCAAATTCACTTCCATAGAGATTATGGGATGAAGCAGTTAATTCTAAAACCTACATCCAAAACATATCTCCACATAGATATGTCAAGGATAACAAACCCTACGAGGCTTGGAGTGGCCTCAAATCGAAAGTGACCCACTTTTGTATATTCAGTTCTCATGCATGGGCCATGATTCCCTATGAGAAGAGGAAGGCACTTGATCCATAGAGCACATAGCATATCTTTGTTGGATACCTCGATAGTGTGAAGGGATACAAACTCATTGATATTTCCTGAGACCATCTCATCATTGAGCGGAGTGTCTAATTTGAGGAAATTATCTTGAATGTACCTCAACAGCCACATGTAGACACTTTTGTTCTTCCATCTATCAAAGATGATGAGCATGGACATGCTGAATCTTCTTCATATGAGATTTTTGATTCAAATAATTCAGATGATTCAGATACCGAGTCAATACAGTCAGATGCAGATTCAATGCATGCAGATGCAGATTCAATGCATGCAGATGCAAGTGTAGAGCCAGAGAAAAGGATCAAGTGGGCCAAGACTACTCTTCATGATGCAGGAGATCTTGTTAGGGATCCAACTGATACTAGGAGGACTCGATATTATTTCGAGGAGCCTCCTGTTGCACTCACTTCCACTAAACCGATGCCACCCAGGCATATTTTCTTGGTTCAGTCTTCAAATCCACATTCCTATGGTGAGGCTGCTGGAAATCCCTTTTATGAATCCTCCATGCAGGAGGAGTACAAATCCCTCCTCAAGAATCAGACTTGGGATCTGGTTCCCCTTCCTTCAGGAAGGAAACTTGTCAGGTGCAGATGGGTCTACAAGACCAAGAGAACATCGGATGGAAAGGTTAGAAAATACAAATCCATGCTAATTTCCAAAGGCTTTCATCATATGCACGACATTGACTATGATGAGATCTTTTCTCCAGTAGCGAAGATGGATTCCATACATTTGGCACTTACCATTCCAACATCCAAGGGATGGGAATTCCATCAAATGGACATGAAGAATGCATTTCTTCATGATGATCTCTCTTAGGATATATATATGGAGGTCCAGGGATTTGTGCAGGATTCATATTTAGTCTATCGACTGAAGAAATCTCTTTATGGCCTCAAGCAGGCCCCCAGGAAATGGTATTCCAAGACAGACTCCTACCTTCTATCATAGAACTTTGTACATTGTAATTCAAACTCAAATTTTTACATTCTCGGGATGATTGATTCACTTCTACTCCTAGTTCTATATGTTGAAGATATTTTTATCACCTGTTGCTCTAATTTAGTGATTGTTGCAGTCAAGAGGATTATTCATGATAGGTTCTTGATGATGGACATGGGTTCTCTACATTTCTTCCTTGGACTCGAGATCAGTTAGGATGCATCAGGAATTAAAATGTATGGGGCCAAGTATGCATGAGATCTCCTCAAGAGATTTCAAATGACATACTGCAAGTCTAGCCCAACTCCTTTCCTATCAGGAGTCAGACTTGAGGAATACGGGGACACTCCACTGGTGGAAAACACACTGTACAAACAGCTAGTGGGGAGCTTGTTGTATCCGACCCACTCCAAACCAGACCTCTCCTATGAAGTTGGAGTAGTCTCCAGGTTCATGCAAGAGCCACATGAGCTAGATTGGAAGGTTGCAAAGCATATCCTTTGATATGTACAAGGAACCATTACCTTCATGATTCACTATGCATTAGACTCTACATTGGACCTCATTGGGTTCACTGATTCTGACTGGGATGGTGATAACATTGATCGCAAGTCCACATCTAGTTACTCACTCAGTCTTGGTTCTGGGCCTATCTATTGGTTGATCAAGAAATAGGTTGTTATTTCTCTATATTCAGTCGAGGCAGAGTACAGAGGGGTAGTTAACATAACCATTTAGGTTATGTGGCTACAACATTTTATCGTTGAGTTGGGAATTTATTTTCATTGTTCGATCATCATCTGGTGTGACAACCAGGGCACTTTGAAGTTCTATAGAGATCTATTTCAAAGGCAGTGGACGAAGAACATTTATATCCACATGCACTACATCTGGGACTTAGTACACGAGGGGATAATCGACTTGCAATTCTGTCCTTCAGCAAAACATACTGCAAACATCTTCACCCAAGACATTCACTGAGAAAAATTTCCATTCACTGCGCATTTTTCTTGGAGTGAAGGACACAGTTGCCTAACAACTGCGAATTCTTCTTTTTACATACATTGTACTTTGAGGGGGGGTTTCCCATGAGGTTTTCCCTCTTTCCTCGTTTGTTTCAATGTATCTTTTGTATTTGGGTACCTAACATGGCCTTGTTGTCGAGACCCATTCTTTATTTTCACCATAGTGATGTTCAGGGGGGGTGTTGGAGATACTTCACACACACATAGGATTTATTTTTCCTAAGGTTTTCCTTATGTTTATTAGTCATTATTCAGTCTCCTATAGTTTAGGGAGAATATTTTTTTCCTACATTCTAGGAGAATATTCTGTTTAGTTCACACTTCAGTTTGATCAGTTGAGTGGAGTCTAGATGCCACATTGGGATCATCACCATGCAACATTGGGATCATCACCATCTAATGTGCATTGTCCTTGGGATTATCACCAGACTAGCGCATTACTCATGATTCCCTGATCTCCTCATCAATTCACTCTATTTCAATCAGTTAACTGAAGACTGAGAGACTAGTTAACTCAGACTAGGTGGCAAATAACTCCTGTAACTTCTTGAGAGACTAGACTAGGTGGCAGTTTAATCCTGTAACTACTAGTGTGTGTCCAGATCACTCTAGACCACCATTATGGCACATTGGCTTCTCCTCCAGTTCACATTAGTTGAGTTATACAGTATATCATGTGTAAATATCATTCCTTCATTTGGTTAATAAGACTTTTTCCATTCTTTCTCTCCTGTTTGTCTTTTCTCATATTTTCTCTACAAACTACGTATGTCATTTTCTATGTAGGTTCAACACATTTACAATATTGTGTCCATATAGATTGTAGTTATATTATTCTTGTTTTGTTATACATTGTAGTTTTATAATTCATGTAGTTTGCAATTATATTACTTTATTTATGTTGTAGATTAGTTGTAGCACTCTATTCCACAAAAGCAAGGGCCCATGACAAGATAACATAATGTTTCTTATTGTAGGATGTCTTTTAATTCGATTTGTTTAGTTTTACAATTATGATTTATTTTATTGCAAAGTGTGGTGTGTTTCCTAAGTCTATAACAATGGAATGATGATCTATGGAAATTTGGAAAGTATGAAATGAGACCTATAATGGATATTATATTGAGGATGTGCCATTTTCGGTTATGTTTTCAAGGCATATTGCTCCTACAAATAGTTCACACGTTATTATATTCTCATGTTTTTAGTATTTAATACATTGTCTCTTATCTCTTACCTTACAATGGTTGATTAGCCTCATTGTTGGTGTTGTTCCAGAGTCTGTACTTAAGGCTTAGAAAGTACAATGTCTAGACATTCGAAAGTGAGTAAAGGATAAAGAAAGGGAAAGCATCAACCTTCGAGAAATGAAGCTAAGGCTGATTTCCAGGTTGTCGTTGTCTAGTCTCCATCTTTTCCTGGATGTTTATATCCCACTCAATCGTAGCCCACGAACACTCAAGTTCTACCCGGGTATTGGCTATTTTAAGAATAGTATCAAAAAGGTTCAAAGCGATATGTGTTTGGTCCAATAAACCATGCTCAATGTTAGGTTGTCTTACAACAGGGACAATCATAGAGGAACAGTAAAAGAAACTTTCAAATTTTTAAATGATGTCTCAATTTGATCGTATAAAAGAGAACTATCTGATTTATTGTTAAAGATAAATTACAAACCAAAGGCCTTTTCCCATAATTGTGTTATCTAGTAAATAAGTGGTGTGTGTGAAAATGCAAGAAAAACATAAAGTTGTTTATAATACGAGGCTCCTATCAAGGGAGAATCATGCCCTGTAAACAGAAGAAGAAAAAGGTGAGAAGAAATCTGACTAATGTATAAAAAATGAAAATCTAATGAGTCCATAGGTCATGTACCGGCTGATAGCCGATATAGAGGAAAAACTATAAACTATATAGACAATTAAAATTAATCACCATAGTAGAGGTTTTACTAAATTGCAGTGTAACATTCATCAAACATATATGTACGAAATGAAATTGAACATTAAAACATAGAGGAAACAAACTCATAACACAGTCTTGATGGAATCAGGAGTCTTCAGATTGCTTTGTATTAATATTCAAAAAGGAGAGTCTCTATTACAATCAACCAAAATAGGTCTAGCCCTTGTTCTTTCTTCAAAATGTATATTTATACAAATTTCTATAGTCTGGAATCTCAATCGTTCAAGAGGTTTTCGGTTACAACAAAGGAGATTAAATGTTTCATTTCTTTGTCTCTATCCTTATCTGGTACCCGAAACCTACCTCTTCACATGCTCTGTGCAAATGACGCACTTCTCCACCAGCTGGGATATCAACTTAGAAGGTTTTTCTTGATTATTTGCCTCGAAAGTGTAACAATATTTCACCAATTGTGGCAATTTTCCCTCCACCTGTTGATCTTTGGCGCTGATAGAACATAATTGTACACTCGGTTTGATTATCCATTTATCTATTTGGACTATGTCCGTCTAGGTTATTTGTGATATTTCAACCAATTCTTTTTCTTCATTTTCCTTGATCTTGAGCAGATGCTTGGTTGTATTGATTTGGCCTAGTGTTTCAGTGTTGCCTTCATCATCGGAACCCAACCAACTTCCATCTAGAAAACCAAAGGTTTATTCACAAGATCTTCTTCTTTCTCTAGCTTGTTGCCTGCCTTCGGATATGTCACGCTCCCATTATTTCAACAAGATGTTACCTCTAGTCTGCTCTGAGATAGAAAACTTGGAACTACTGCCTATTTCCCTTCTCGTCATGGCTATAATAGCCTCCTGGAAAGCAACTCGGGCTGCCCCGGGGTCTTTTTCTCTGAGAGTGAGGTTTTCCAATACTCGATCAATGAGTTGGCAATTGTTTTGAATTGTTTCTACCTTAGCAAGTAGGCCTTGTTGAGCTGCCGACACTCTTTTTCTCATCTCTATAGCTTGGGATTGAAATATCCCAATATCAATTACTTGGCTTTCGGCGAAGTCTAATTTGGCTTGAAACTGCTCTATCAATTCTCCTTGCTGGCCTATCTATATCTGATTTGTCTGAACCATCAGCTGTGTCTATTCGAGATCGACTTTGAGCTGCTCGATTTCCTTTTGATCAGCTACTCTAGCTTGTTCTAAACCTGTATTCGCCTGATCTTTGGCACTGGCCTCTGCTGTAGCTATTTTAGCCTCTAATGTTTTAATCAAACAATTTTTTCACTTTAGCTGATCCTTTAGGGTCCCGACGGAATATTGGTTGGCTGTAGCAAAAGCCCCCAATGTCCCTGCTATCTGAGTTGCAAATTCTTGCTTCTTCACATCTTTTCCATCGGCTAAGATTTTAAATTTCTTGGCTTCCTTACCTACCTCTTGATAAAATTCATGTTTCACGACATCCTTTCTCTTCTTATCAAAGAAGAATTCATTCGGAGGTATCTCTTCTGTTGTTATGGGCATTAATTCTTCGCCGAAAACCCACCCTGCGTCTGGGACCCCTTTCGTGGACTATAGGGGGGTAATAGAAACGATGGGATTGTCAACCTGCTTAGATGATTTTCCTGGAGTAACAACCGAGGTTGGCTCGCTCGGAGGGTAGGATGTCTCAGATTCCTGTTTCGGGCCCCCAGTTTGCTCTTTATTGTTCTGGTGTTCTTCTTGGTCGGGTGCTGAATCTTTGGAGCCTTTGGCTCCCGTTTTCTACACCTCTATGGTCGTTGTATTCCCACCCCGTAATATTGGGGGAAGGCAGCTCCATCGATGTTCTTGGAATTTGAAAACATCAGTCCTCTCTTTGGGTGACAGGGCTTGTATCCGAGCCAAAACCTCGGCATAATATCTCGTGCCTCGGAAAATGTCATCATGAGGCGAATTCTCATGCTCAAACCTTTTAAGGCCACAACTAGCTAAGTGATTACTTACGACCCTGTGTGGGTCATGTTTCTTGAATTCAATGTGAACCAATTTAATATCTTCCAAGGCTGCTGCTTCAGCCTTTGCAGGCCCGAAATCTAATAAATAATAGGTGTTCAAATGAATAGGGAACGATGGCCATACCTTCTTCGAATATCCTTTAAGCTCTTTGCTTATGCCACCAATCATGGTTTGCCTAGTGATCTTGCAACAAGCCAACCTATCAGGTATAAATAATGGTAGAGCATGCGGAGGAACAGAGGCGCCGAAAACCCTGAGGTATGAAAATTCGTCTTCCACGTACTAGTCGGCCACATTGCTCAAATTTACCGTGATGCTATCTGAGATCTTGGGTGGTGGATTACCGATGATGGTGACATGCATCGGTACCATTACCCAATCAAAAAATTCATATATTAAATATGAGGCCTTATCCTCCCAAATCTTTGAATGGTAGACATGGATAGGCTCAGCATCCAATGGAGCCCAACTCCAGCTCATTAAGAGAAAATGTGTCATGAAACACATGGCGTCCATGATGTATGTGGATATAAAGAATGAAGCGACTTTCTTGCTCGCCCTCTACGTTCGATATTCTGTAATCCAACTAGTCAGACTACCTGACAATAGTTTAGCCCAGTCGAAGGAACATCCTTTCGCGACTGTATGTATCAGAGGCACCCATGGGAGGAAAAATTGTGTGGTGTCTTCCCTCCCATACAATCTACAGGTCATCATTGCTATGTATTTGAACTGTGGTTCCAAAGAAGATATGGAATAAATTTGGTTGCTATCGGACTTGAACTTCGCGGGGTGCGAGACCCAATCCTTGATCAAATCAGATAAGCTTTTGTCGTATTGCTCGCATTCCTTTTGTTTAAAATCCTCCAGAACAGGGATGATTTTAAGGATGGAAATTTATTTTAAAATGTAGAAACCTTGGCGAATCTTACTAATTCGTCATATGTCAACTATAAATGTTTGGCGATATTTTTGTAAAAATATTCAAATTTCTAAGTATTGTATATAGTTTTTATAAAATTTTGGCGATTTTTAAGATAAAATAATTTTATCCTATAGAATTTGGGCGAATCATTTTCAAAACACCAAATCTTATTTTTGGAAAAACCATGGAAAATTAGCCCATGAGCGAAATTTAGCCCCTAAAATCATCCCTACGAGTCCAGAAACTCGGCATTGTATGTGAAGTTCGACGTGGGTGGCAACTTGTACATCGCCTGTAATTGTTCTGGTCTTAAGGTCCCAATAGTGACCTTCTGCTCGTTGATGATGGTTCAGGTCAGGATATCTACATGGTCTTTCCCATCGGATCATGTCATAGTAAGGAAGAAGACGTGGTCTGGCCGCTACTTTATGCATTTTTGCTTGGACGACAATCTTTTATTTGGTGGCCAAGTCATCCTTCTCATTGTTATTGGAGTCGTTTGAACACTCCACCAACTCAGGCTACAGAACCTTGGAGATGTATGACCAGGTTCTGATAGAATCGACGCTTCGGGGTGAAGAATCAGAAACGTTATCTGATCCTTGCCCTGAAATCTCAACACTTTCCCTGGGCGCTTTTCATGGGGCCATGATGGGGGATTCTGATTTAGCTCTCCTGCGATAAAAATATGTATACATACAGAAATCAGTTTGCTGAGGAAAGTTTCTCTGCGAAAAATAGAAATGAGCTTTGTGACACTGAAGAAAAAGATCTATATCTTCGACCATTTAAAACCTCGACGTCCTTATGAATAGAACGGTCAAATCATTTTTAGAGACAGATTTAGCAATAAAAACCATATCCTTACTTGTCACTTCGCCTCATTTCCAATTAATGCCATAAATTTCGACGATTCGTGACACAAGTTGGCGTAAGGAAAATTTAAATTTAACTTGTAGACTGTGCATATTATTATTTGCATTAAACACTGATTAAGTTGGTTTAGCTTCTTTAATTAGGATTTCTTAAACTTTAATCAACCTTTTCGGCGTTCGCCTTATCGGGAGTTTTCACTTTAACCTTCCAAGCCTCTAAAACCCGAGATCGCGATGATTAGATTTAGTTAAGCGAGAACGTAAATAGGATTAAGTGTTTAATTAATCATGTTTTAATTTATATCCTGACTTCGCGACTCGGGGCTTCGAAGGTATAGTTTCTGGGAGGAGCGTATGTCGAGTTGTGAAATCCCGACATACTTTAACCATGGTCAAAACTAATCACCCCTAACACTAACCTGGGTTGCTTATGTAAAAGTCTCATGGCTTCGCCTATCAAAGTTATGACGGTAATGTTTTTGGAGAGAGTGAACGCCAAGACGCGAAATCTTGACAACACTTGACTAGGGTTTAAAGAATTTTACTCTCAGCTTTAACCTGAGGTAAGATTTTAACAACTTTTCACGACCTTGCACATCGGGGCTTGTAAATCTTGTGACTTGTAACTCCCGAAGCACGATATCCCGAGGTACAAAAAGTAAAAAATTTCATTTAACGATAAAAGGTGGTGACTTATGAAACATAACATCCTTCGCTATTTCATGTATCGAGACTACTAAAAATTTTAGTTGGTAAGTGTCATGAAGTGAAAGAGAACTTAAAGGCCAACATTTGACTTTAAAAATTACATTTAAACCAGTTGAAAAAAGGCGGACCCAACATAGGCTCCAACTAAGGATCCTGTCTTCCTGTAAGATGGGAAGAACAGTAGACCACGTGCATGTATTGGGTAAATGGAGTCAATGGCTTTATTCCAGCGAAAATTGTTCCTAGGAAAAGGATACGGAGGGAGAAAAATATTTCATCTTTTACTTGTGAAAAGCTTTTCAAAACTGAAATATGTTTCACACTTAGCTGCAGTCCCTTTCACGACTTTCTCCTTCTCTTTACTGGATTTAGTTCTTCATTTGGACAATCAAGATAGTCCTAGGAAATCCAACAGATCTTGTGGCTTTTGGTTTGCATCAAACGAAGTTCATTACATGTTTTTAATCAGGGAGCCCTGTCTGAACTTAGGATGTAGATCCAGTTTCAAGAAAAAATGGTTACCAGAGTAGAGTGAGATTCACGTATAATAGCCTTACAGATATCTCAGACATTGCTTCACTGCCAGCAAGCCTGTTCAGTACCCCGGTGAAGTTATCTGGCCCTTTTCACTGAATTTCCTTTCACCACTTCGAAATATATTTATGCATTTAAATGTTGAGGCGAGGGAAATCATTTCTGAATTTCCTTTCATCGTCTTTTTGGACTAGGTGGACAATTAAATATAACTTTCCTTTCACCATCTGTCTTATAATTTACTTTTTAGAACATGAAGTGGGGGCAATCAGTTTGTATGAGGGGTGATATCTGCATAATATTTTACAATGGAGGTCTGTCAACTTACTTTGATTACTCAGTACCAACCCTCCCTTAACTTTCACCATACCTTAACCCACAAAGAAGAAGGGGAGAAATTATTTCTAGGGGTCTTACTTCGAGAAAGCCTCAATCTTTTGAAACTGTTGAAAAACCTAGAATAGTTAGGATCAACCTATGCATCACTTTGTTTAGTAAGAGGCTGAGGAGTTGTGAAGACTAGCTTACTTTCCAAAATCTTCTTTGCAGCTTTCAAGGTTAAAACGTAATATCTTCTCCCCCTATATGCAAACCCGGAAAGATGCTTGGCTTTTCAAGAAGGTAATATCTTAAAATAGAAAGAAGGGTGACGGATAATGGTCTGTAAACTGAAAGAAAAGGGTCAAACATTAACACTAACTCCTGAAAACCCTTTTCAGAGAGGCTTTACTTTCTCTACTTATTTTAACTACCTCCTATCTTTATTTTAAGTGAAAATTCTTAGGATCCAGAGCGAGTAGTTGTTCTTTTAATAACCACTCAAGAGAAAACATTATATTCATGAGACCATTGCGGCGTTTTGAAAATATTTGTTAGAAACATAAAATTCTCAGGAATTCATACCTTTACCTTACCATTTTATAATAACAGAAAACCTTTTCTATCACCTATTTTGGCAAATTTATTTTCCGATATATGACCTTCTTTTTACCCCTTTCGCTCGTTTGGGCTGCAAACCGAAATCCTGAAGGGGAAAAATGCGAAAAGTATTAGGTATATATATATATATATATATATATATATATATATATATATATATATATATATATATATATATATATATATATATATATATATATATATATATATTATTTTAGTTGAATGTATTGAAAATTCCGGATTTCTATTTTTACAAAAATCACTGACCTGATTAATTATTGGTGAAAGTGCACTTACCAAAAAGAAATTATGAAATAAAAAAAAAACACAAACCGGTATATACAGTGGAATTTTTTTTGGAACCAGTTATTTCATATAATGTTTTAAATAACGCCCGTTGACAGGGGCGTTGAAGATTTTACCGTCCAAATTTTCTAATAGAAACGAATTCTTTCCTTTGAGAGCTGCGACTCTAAAAGGTCCATACCAAATATGATCAAATTTACCATGTTTCGTTGAGTCTTACTTCCTAGCATCCCATCTCAAGACCAAATCACTTGGGAGAAACTCTCTGTCTTTTGCCTTACAGTCAAATAACGTTTTCATATCATCTTGGTATTTCTGCAACCTTTCGTCTATTTTGACCCTGTGTTGTTGCACTTCAATTAGATTATTTATCCTTCTGGTAACATGATTCGGTTCTTCTTTCTCATCTTGCCATAATTTTATCACGGGGAGCGCTACATTTATCAGTAATACCACATCAATCCCATACACCATTTGGAAAGGTGAGGTGCCGATAGATTTCTTCATGCCTATCCGATTTTCCCATAAGGCGTATTTCAAATGCACATGCCAAGATTTTTTATTATCGTCTAACACTTTCTTAATTACATTTATTAGACTCTTGTTTGAAGACTCGACTAATCCATTTCCTTGGGGATAATAAGTCATGGAATGACCGAGTATGATATTGTGTGTTATCACCCTATAAAATTAGGGGATCAAATGGTGACTGAAATATTATTTGTTCTAGTATTTTGGTTGACAAATGATTTTTTCATTCTGCAAATAATTTGAGGAAAAAGAAAAAGAAAAAAGGAAAAATAAAAGAGGGCATAAAAGAATTGAAAGAAAAGCCCCATGCAATAACAGTAACTTGGCCATACCTTTCAAGCATGGCCAAGTTCTTTTTAAATTTTATGTTCATAGGTTAGTGAATAAATCTGACCAGATTGTCTAATCCTGGTCAGATATCCCCTAGGTTAGATTAGTGAATAAATCTGACCAGACTGTCTAATCCTGGTCAGATATCCCCTAGGTAGAGTAATTTCTTAACCCAACAGTTTAATCTGGGTTAATTTTCCTAGAGAGATAGGTTAGCAAGTAGGTTAGTTTCTTAATTTGTTTCACCAACCATATAACCAGATCGATGAAAGTGTTACACCATGAACCCTTTGCCTAAGAATAGTTAAGTTGATATCCCATGGTGGTGTTCCTTTGTAAAATTGAAGAAAAACCCATAAAATGGCTTTTATCCTAAGTATTTACCAAGCGCATGCGCCATTCGCTCATGATTTATGTTTCTTGCACATCTCAACGGTTCCGATCACGGTGCTAAGATCTACGGCGCACGGTGCATTCTGGACCCCCCCGACCATTCTGCTTTTAATCAGGGGGGGTCTGGAATTGGTAATATCATGGGCGCACATCTAGATGGCCCAGAATAGAGCCCTTAAATATATGGTCCACATTGGATTCCAGACCCCCCCATCCATTTTGCCTTTAATGGAGGGGGGGGTCCAGAATGGGTATTAAAGAGCACGCTCAGATTTGCAGCCAGAAAATAAGCGTGCAGATCAATGGCTCATAATGGATTTTGGACCCCCCCTGGTGTTCTACTTTTAACCAAGGGGGGGGGGGGTCCGGAATGAATATTCCTTTCGACGGGCCCCTTATTACATGTGGCATTGTCCTATTGGTCTAGAAGTCTCATCCCCCACATGCTGCCTGACATCCCGTCACCCCTGGATGTCATCCTCCACTGAGTCCACTTGTTCCACTTGCTCCTGGGGTCGTGTCACTTCCCATAACTTCTGTCAGTCCATGTTGTCAGTACCTAACCCCCTTCACTCATGAACAACCTCCTTTGGTGACTTTTACCTCCAATCACCAACCTCCACGTCAGTCATCCATATACTTTGGTCACCTTCACTTGCCATATCACCCCAAGTGGCCTGTTGTCCATTAATAACTAGATAATATGCCCATTGTCATGCTAACCGTTTTCCCGTGTCGAACCGACCCCAGTTTTGAATAAAACTACCGTTATGCCCTTTTCATTTGTTATTCATCCCTCGCGCCAGAATCATCCATCGCGCCAGAAAATTTACCTATTATTCCTCCATTGATCTCCCGTCGCCTTCCTCCACAACCAGTAGACCCCACTAACATATTGTTTATTGCAGGTACAGTTGCAAAGATGGCACCAAAGCCAAGACCAGTGGAAGGAGAAGAGAACCCTTTTCTTCCTCCTCCTGTTGACCTCGACAAAATCCCATTGGTCGATAAAGACAGGATGATTGCTGATACCATTTGTGACTTCGATTTTTCAGATCTCCAGACATGGCTCTGAGACGTGTTCTTGGACCAGAGCGATGAAATTGAACTCTGGAAGTCCAATTTTCCCCTGTACATGTTTCCCCAAATCCACCACTTCCCTAAATTCACATTGAAATGCCAAGCCCATTACATCCCTGACCAGAAGGCCATCGTCTCTTCATCTGGAGATATCCTCTTCTTCATCACTCTAGAAGATATTGACCAGATGATGCAAATTCCACGTGCTGAATCTGCGTCCCCCTTCAATTTAGAAATCCTCACCGAGTTATATCAGAAAATGACCTTCCCTCAGAGAGCTCAGATATTCGATCTCTTCCTCCCCACTTCCGCTCAACTCCCTTCCACTAATCCCCCTTACCCTTCTTCCCTTTTATCCACCAAAGGAAACCAAATCATTTCATCCCTCTGTGCCCTGCTTGGTTACTATTCTGACCAACGGGTAGATGAGCCCATCCTGGGTTTTTTGTCCATTTTCTCAAATGATGAAAAGCCCACAACGCAATTCGACTACAACACCTTCTTGGCCGATAATATTCATGAACAATTCATGAGTTTCGGCACAGAGGGTATGTTTAGATATTCTTCCATTCTGGCGTACATGTTCATTTACTTCCAAGCCGACAAATTCAGCTTCTCCACGTAGAATATGGATGCAGACAGAAGGCAACAGCCGGTCACTACATGGACTTCTCTTCTGAAGCGTAACTCTGTTGAATACGACTTCAAAGCTTTCATTGATCAGTTTTACCATCCGGTGGTTAGCATGTTGAGTGGCAGGCCTGAGCCACGAATAAACGATGAAGTCCAGAGGATTTTGCATCTCTCAGACAACGCAAATACATGAGACTGGTACTTATATCATAACCACACTGAAATCAGAGTCTTCGGGTGCGAATTGGTGCCTTACAAACTACCTCAATATGTGTCGGTAAGGATTTTTGCATTAGAATATATTAGGCAAATAATGAATTCAGATGACATTCATTTTGTTTTCCTGAAGAAGAAGCAACATTTGAGAATCAAGGGGAAGATTAGTTCTTTCATCTGCAATAGCAGAAGCACAGGGGAAGAGGTGGATAGAATGTTGAAGGAGATGAAATTCTTTACAAGTTTCACCTGGCACTATGATCCATGCGGGATCATTTCGGAAATGAGAGTGAAAAATAAGAATGTCTCGTATGCTCATGAGTCCAAGCCAGAGATCGAGAAATTTATAAATCAAACAGTATGGGTACCTGACACTTTGATGGATGTGGAACAACAAGTTGAAGTGGAACATCAGGTGCCCTCGACGAGTGTGCCACCCACTACCACACCTCAGGTCCCCAAGGAGAAGAGGCCTCGACAGGAGTCGTCTCCTCCTGTAACAGAGGTGTCATCATAATAGTTCCAGATGCACACCAAGAGACCAAGGATAGTTGCAACGCCTACAACAGTAGAACAAGAAGTCCCAACTACCACAGTAACCACCACAGGGGTCAAGCCCGTCATTCCACCACCTTTCGTTTCGAACCAGTATAAGGAAATCACAACAGTAATAACAAAGAAATCTATAGATTCTCCCTTGGATACTCAGCCGTGCAAGACTGGGCCCAAGTTGGGCATTTTTGAAAAGTATGAATTGATCAAAAAGAAAAACCAGACCCTCACTAGCAGCACTTGTGCCCAGTTTCGGAAGCAGTCGTCCACAGCTCAGCACAGGCGTCTATCAGCATTTGACATAGATAAAGGTAGGATGCACATGGCCTACCTCCAAGCACAGGTGCCAGATCCCAAGGGTATTTCAGATTACAAGAGGGCCACTTTCAAGTTCCAAGCAAAAGATGTGCATCCAGCAGATCAGATGGATCTTCACAAACAAACAGTGGAGATGGTTTTTCACACCTTGGCCCACGTTTCAGCTTTTGCAACAAAGTTTCAGGTGTCTTTGAACAATTCTTAGACACAACTCAAGCTGGAGAAAATATCATCTTTCGTGAAGGACAACAGAATTAAGACCTTGGAGGAGCTGGTCCTCAAAATCGGGTATGACCCTGCGAATGTGAAAGTTGCAGAAGAGATGATAAAAAAGAAAAATGCTGACATCGCATCCTTAAGAAAACAGCTAAAGCTCCCGCCCACAGAGGACCCACAGGTGAAGGAGATAGCAGATAAAGAAGGTGAGAAGGATGAGATGCTAAAGTTGCTCATGGAATAGGATGCTCAGCTCAAGGAAATGGAAGTTGAGCTGGAAAAATTATTGAAGGAGAAAGAACAGATGAAACCAATGGAAGTCATTCCATTAAGTGTTATGCCTATCTCAGGAGCAAGCACAACAGCAGTGACAGCAATCCCCTCTGCAACACCTGTGTCACTACCAAAAGGAACAACAAACCTTGCCAAGTCCATGGAGAGAATGAACCTACAAGAAACAGAAATCAGCAGGCTTAAGAAAGAAGTGGAGAACCTCCAAGAGCTCAAGACTTCTTTCCAGACAAGCCTGTCCAAAGAAAATCAGGTGAATGAGCATATCAGGAAGGAGTTACAGCAGCTCCAAAAGCAGACCATGGTAGGGAAGACTTTGGCAGAGGTCAAAGAGATTGTATGGACAGACATCATCAAGTCCATCAATGAAATCTGGCCAATGATTCAAATCATGTTTGAACAAAATGAGTTGCTTCAGAGGAGCAAACATGCAGTTGAGAAAATCAGAGGGGAGCTGGGAGACATGCCAGCACAAGAAAATGAGATCATCAGGTTCCTGAATTCCAAGACCAGAGAGGAACTAGAAGAACTAAAGATTGAGGACAGAACTGAAACTATACTTGAAGTAAAAAGAGTTTTAACCAAGATAGATCTAATGCTTCCGCTTGAGGAAAAGGTTCAAGTCATGGATCAAGGAGTACAAAAGTTCTTCAATAAAATTGATTCTCTCCAAAAGAAAGGCCTACCTGGTCTGAGGGTCATTAATGACAAATTAATGACACTCCCTGATTACAAGAAAAGATTGGCTAAAGTGTCTAAGGACAGTTCCAAGTTTGCAGGGATACAAGGGAGCATCACAGGCAAAGCATTCATGGATGCCCTGCAGTTGGATATTAGTATCCAACATTAGATTAGACATATATTCCTCATTAAGCCTACATTTTCTAAATATACAGACATGGATGAAGTGTTTCGGAGATTACTTAAAGTCACAGTGCCAAGTCATCTCAGGTGGGAAGAACTTTGTAATCTATTAGATTAGCAGATGAGTTGTCACAATCCAGTCATCGGTCCAGTCAGAAGAGGTTGCAAAGACACCTCGCCAATGGCCTACCCCAGAAGTTCTGCATGCAGTTGAACTGAGTCATCAAACAGTTTTTTATTAGTTAAGGTAGTTAGACTAAAAATAGAATGAGCACGTCCCGATCGGTTATGACAGGAACATTTGTATTTTGAAATTATAAATACTTCAACTCTCGAAGTATTGGGGGTTGTTGATTCGCACACCCTATTGCTATCAAACTGTATTATTTTTGAGGAGATACGCCATTAATAAAGAAGAGACATTTTACAGGATTCTTGTGTATGTTCACTGGTGATGTTGAATTTCTAAGTTAAATGTTTTTCTTTCTCTATAATCATTTTGTTTTCTGGAAATAATCGTTATGAAGAGCATAAAGTTGCAGGATTTATCTTGGATACCCTGTTTCCGATTCTAAGGATTTTGATGTTTATCTTCTAATACCTTCAATTAAGAAATTCTTAACTGCTTGTTAGTTGAAGTTATTTTTCTTATCTTTTCCTCTGTCCATCATTTTAATTACTAAAAGATCCAGTGAATGTATTATCTCACCCTATGAAGTTCTTTTTCGGCATTTCTGGTTGTATATGTTATTTGATTAAACACAGACCCCATAGCCCAATGGATGTGTAGACTGTCTCAACCAATTTATAAACCACTTTTACAACAAAACATACTTGTGCCTTTACCTAGCCTAATATCTAAACTAAAAACAAAGCTAAATCATATAGAGAGATCCCTCTCTAAAGATGGAAGGGCTAGATCCCAGCTTTAAAAGCGGTTGGATAAAGTTACCTTTGTGGATTCCTTCTTTGTCAACCTCTTGGAAATTTACAAAGTGCTAACATAATGGAAACCATACTGGGGAAGAACTAAAAATTGATAATTTCACATTTTCTTTCCCCTAAAAAGAACGATAAACTTTGAGAAGAAAGTAATGTTTAGAGGTTGATCAAACTTTGTACATATTATTTTCGGACTCATAAAATTAAAAAATATATATTATAAAAAACCAAAAATAGTTCTGGCTTCCAAGAAAGTTCATACTCGATCTCATCCAAACCTAGAACACACAAAAGTGTTAGATAACCCCGAGCAGTTGCTCAGGCGAAAAACCTTAGCAGTCGATTCAGTAAGTCATACTTCCCTGCACAAGTCTCCTTCCTTTTCCGGAGAACCCAATATCTCTCAAAACCTTGGTCTTGATACTTTTGTAACTCGAACCCTGGTTAGAACACGGTCTGAAACTTTTGTGACTGGACTCATTTTTTACCCAACTGTGTTGCAACCCCGAACCCCCGAAGTCTTATCTCCCACGTCTAAACTACAAATCACTACCACAGTACCGCTTAGTCCCTCCTCTTCCTCGTCTTCAGTCGCTACCTCTCCGACCATCTAGGTTGCCGTTCCACCTCCTCCACTCATCATGGCAGCTCGATATGCTCCTCTGGTGTTGGCTGCACCGCTACATGCCATGCCCCAAGATTACCAAACACGACTTCCACAGTTCGAAGCAACCGGACCTCTGAACACCGAACAACATGTGGACAAAATGAATGACTACTTCGATTTACAGGAAGTAGACGAAGTGGACGTCCAAATGAGGTTGTTCGCCCAAAGTCTGGAAGGAGAAGTAAAGAAATGGTTCAAAGAATTACCTGCCGCCTCAATCCCTGACCTTGTTGCATTCCATAGAAGTTTTCTTGACAGATGGGAGGTAAATAAAAACCCTCTCCAGATACTGTCAGAATACGAGACTATAAGAAGAAATCAAGGTGAGTCAATATAGGATTACCGCACCCGTTTTAATAATTTGTACAATGCTATTCCGGCTGAAATTAAACCTCCACAGGGGCTGGTGTTGATAAAATTCCCTGACGGGTTTGATGCAGATATGTCATACCAATTAAGAGAAAGAAATTCTACCACCTTGGCAGATATGCAGAACAATGCTATAAGTGTGGAGGCCAATCTGTTGGAGAAACGGGCCCGTCAAAGGTCAGAAAGGAGAGTCACGATCAAAGAAGAACCCTCCACGTCATCCACTTATTCCAAATTGGATTCTGTGGTCAGAACATTGGAATTATTAATGGAAAGAATGAATATTTTAGACAGAAATCCTCCGAGAGACAACACACCTGCTCCTCAGATTCGAAACCCCAATTTTAGAAGAAACCATCCTCAAATAAGACAAAGAGATCCCAGGGATCAAAGGGATCAGAGGGATCAAAGGGATCAGAGAGGTCTTGATCATCCGATTAGGCCTCCTCTACAAGAAAACTACGTTGATGAAGGGGGTGAAATGATTGAAGATCTGGAAGACACACACATCAACCTCATGGGCATTCATGACAATGAGGCTATTTTCCTCACCCAAGAAGAGTAGGAACTCTTTCTTCTAAATCAAACAAAGGTAAGTGAGGAGGCCGAAGATGCAGAACAACAGGCCTTTGAGAATGCTATTTTGGAGGTACATCGGCAGTATAATTTACGAAGTAAGAAGGCAGAAGGGAGTTCTCCAAAGAAGTTCACTGAAACTAAAAAGGTAGGTGAAACCAAGGAGACCTCTGAGCCACCTGCTGAGAAAACTGCTACTGAGAAAACCACTGCTGGGAAAGTCCCTGGGAAGAATAAAATAGACGCTCCCATGAAGAAAAACATCACCATTTTAAAAATACCATCACAGCCTGAGGTGTCACCTGTTAGCCCACCGAGTACTTCTGAGCCAAAGAATATGATGGACAAGTCATAAATGATAAACCAAGGTAGAACTCTCGCACCCTTTAGCCTGGAGGGGGAATTGGCCAAAATAAAAATTCCCATCCCACTCATAGAGTTGATGAATAGAGACGGGTATCGTTCACAGGTAATAAAAGCTCTAGCCATTGAACCTAACATAGGCACCAAGGCCTTGACTATTGGATCAGTGACTCATTCAGACACGGTGAATATTACTGACGATCATCCCGAACTCCTTTTTGGACCTGAGGTTGATGGTCGAGACGATACCGGTGATGTAGCTCCCTTTTACATCAGCTTAAATATACACAACTTGATATTACATAACACTATGATGGACTCAGGTGCCTCACATAATCTAATGCCTAAAGCAGTAATGGAAAAACTGGGACTAGAGGTCACCAGACCATACAAGGATTTACACTCATTTGATTCCAGCAAAGTCAAATGTATTGGTTTAATCAAAGACCTATGCATCACCCTGGTTCATATCCCTTCAAAAAGCATGGTAATGGACGTAGTGGTTGCAGACATCCCACCTAAGTATGGAATGTTTCTCTCCAGGTCTTTGGGAGCTAAGTTGAAAGGAACACTGCAACTGGATATGTCTTACGCCACTATCCCAGTGTTCGAACAACAAAGGGGGTTATATAGGTAAACACTGATGAAGTACATGGTCAGTAGCCAAGATAAACCTCACAATTACCCCCTTTACTCTGCACATTTTGATCTTGATTCATTCATCTTGTACAACGATGGTGATACGGAAGAGCAAGACACTCAACTGATGGAAAACCTATCTGGTCAAGATGAATGTCCAGAGAGCCTTGAGGTAGCAAAAACGAAGAACGTGATAACTGAAGAGTTACCCCCTAAATTCTGGAGTATGGATTTTGATGGAGCTGTGAGTAAAGAAGGAGTAGGAGCTAGAGTCTGGCTACATAATCACAGAAACAGGTACTCAGAAAACCATTCCTACAAGTTAAATTTCCAGTGCACTAACAATGTTTCTGAGTATGAAGCTCTTATGCTCAGCCTGAAACTGTTGAAAAAGGTTGGTGCCAAGCAGATAATGGTGATGGGTGATTCTGAATTAATAATCAAGCAAATCAAAGGTGAGTACTCTGCCAAACATCCATGCCTTAGAGCCTACAGGAATGTTGTTCTTGATGCCTTGAGGTGTTTTACTGAAGTTGACTTGCAGGTAATGCCGAGAGGGAAGAATATCCTGGCTGATTGATTAGCTATGTCAGAAGCCACCTGTAAGATCCCCTTCCACGCGACTCACCCATATACTATTGAAGTGAAATGCAGACCTACAGTCCCAGACAATATCAGGTACTGGCAAGTATTTGGAAATGATGATCATATTGATGACTTTCTGCAATGTAAAAACGATTTTGAATGTACTAATATAGACTTAGATAATGAAGACGAAAATGTAAATAGTTTGGATTTTGAAAGTGATAGTGTAAATATCGTAGAATCAGAAGAATTAGGGGATGTTGAATCAGATGCTGACGTTTTACAGTTGAAAATAAATATTTTTCCTAGAGGTCTTGTTCCTTTAGAAGACTTGTTTGACAGTGACGATGTAGCTAAGAAACCCAAAATTGAAGCACACAGACAAGAGGTAGAAGAATGTAACATAGGGACCAAAGAGAAACCTAGGATGGTCAAACTGTCCAAATCCTTACCCCCAGAACAAAAGCTCAAATACATTGAACTGTTCAAAGAATATGCTGATGTTTTTGCCTGGGGCTATGAATATTTGAAATCCTATGATACCAGCATCATACAACATGGGATTCCCATAAAGGAAGATCAGAAACCATTTAGGCAGAAAATTAGGAGGATAAATCCCAAGTTGCTCCCCCTAATAGAAAAAGAAATCAAGAAAATGTATGATGCCAAGATCATAGTACCGCTACGTTTCTCTAAGTGGGTCTCTAATTTAGTACCTACACGAAAGAAAACCGGGGAAATCAAGCTCTGTATTGATTTCTGAAATCTGAACAAAGTATCCCTGAAAGATAATTACCCATTACTGAAAATGAACCACCTCCTACAAAGGGTGGTCGACTCCAGTAGGATATCTCTGTTAGATGGCTTCTCAGGCTACAACCAGGTCCTAGTTCACCCAGATGATCAGGATAAAACTACTTTTACCACACCATGGGGAACTTTCATGTACGTGAAGATGCCTTTTGGTCTGATGAACGCAGGAGCCACGTTTCAGAGGGTAATGGATATCGCCTTCGTGGAAGAAGCAGGTAAGTTTATTGTCGTTTATTTAGATGATGTGACTGTGTTTTCCAAAACTGATGACGAACACCTACATCACCTTAGACGAGTTTTTGATAAATGTAGGAGGTTTGGGATTTCTTTAAATCCTAAGAAATTCCTTTTTGGGTTAGAAGAAGGAAAACTGCTGGGACATATCATCTCTAAATATGGAATCAGAATTGACCCCAGCATAATAGAGGCCATACTAAAGGTAGAGCACCCAAGAAACCTCAAAGAACTGCAGTCTTTCATAGGGAAAATTAACTTTCTTCGAAGATTCATTCCTAATTTGGCTGAGCTCCTCCGAAACATTACAAACATGCTAAAAAAGGACGTAAAAATAAAATGGGACTCTGAGTCCAGACAATCCTTCGAACAAGTAAAACGAGCACTCACAAAAGCCCCAGTCTTGATCAGTCCTGACTTAACTAAAGATTTCTATCTTTTTTCTTTCGCCTCTGAACATACTATAGCAGTGGTATTACTGTAGAAGAACAGTGAAGGGTATGAACAGCCCATAGCTTTCTTCAGCAAAGCTTTAAGAGATGTTTCCCTGAATTACAATATCATGGAGAAGCAAGCTTTTGCTTTGGTAAAATCCATAAAGGACTTCAGGGTCTACATTCTCCATTCACACACCATAGCTTATATTCCGAACGCAGTAGTTAAGGATATCTTGACACAGGACAACCCTGATGGAAGAAGGGGAAAGTGGATTGCAGTCATTTTAGAATACGATGAAGAGATTAAGCCCACAAAATTGATCAAAGGCCAAGGCCTTGCTAAACTGATGGCCGAATCTAACTTCCAAGCTCTTGACATTAATTTTCTAGATGTGGCAGATGAACAGGGCGAGATGGCGACTCCAAACGTTAGAGAGGTATTTATTAACTCTCCATGGTACGCAGACCTTATATTTGTCTTACAAAATTTACAAGCTCCCCCTGGTTTAACTAAAACTAAAGCTAGATTTTTAAAGTTAAAGGCATTGAAATTCTGTATTCTAGAAGGAAATTTGTATTGGAAAGACCCTGCAGGTATTCTTTTAAATTGTTTACTGAAAGATGAGGTTGATAAAGTGTTGCAGGAGTTTCATGCAGGATAATGTGGTGGCCATTTGAACTGGAAGGTTACAACCAACAAAATACTCAGAGCTGGATTTTACTAGCCCACCCTGTTTGTAGATGTACATCAGAAAGTAACATAATGTCACCAGTGTCAACTATTTGAGGGTAAAAGGAAACTCCTAACTCTACCTCTTAAACCAATTTCAATTGAGGCTACTTTCCAGCAATGGGGACTCAACTTCATTGGAGAAATACACCCTCTGTCTTCAGGCCAACACAGGTGGATCCTTACTACCACTGATTATTTTACCAAATGGATCGAGGAAGTACCAAGCCAACAAGCCACTGACTCGGTAATTATAAAATTTCTTGAAAATAATATTTTGTCTCGTTTTGGTTGTCCTAGAAAGATCATTATTGACAATGCAGCTGCCTTTCGGTCGAAGAAGCTCATATATTTCTGCAACCATTACCACATTGGCTTGGGGCATTCCACAGCCTATTACCCTCAGGGGAATGGGTTGGCAGAGTCCTCAAACAAAACTTTGGTGATATCATCAAGAAAACCTTGCAGGAAAACAAAAATTCATGGCATGATAAGTTGGTATTTGCTTTATGGGAAGATAGTCTGACCACCAAAAGGTCAATTGGTATGTCACCATACCAGCTGGTCTATGGTACCGAGGTTGTTTTCCCAACTTCTTTGGGAATCCCTATCATGAAGTTACTTCAGGAGATACAATTTGAGCCAAATGACTCCCAGAGAAGAATAAATCAGATGATTCAGTTGCAGCAGACCAGAGAAGATGTTTTCAACAAGACACAAGTCGTCCAAGAGAACATCAAGAAGATCTTCGACAAACAAACCAAGGAGGATGATTTTGAGCTGGGAGATATGGTGTTGAGATGGGATTCCAGGAACGAGGACAAGGGAAAGCATGGGAAATTTGACAATCTGTGGACAGGGCCATACATGATCCAAGCTTTCAGAGGAAACAATGCCTTTTTGTTAAACAATGCTGATGGGTCAGATCTGCCAGGAGTGCCTGTGAATGGCAGAATGCTGAAACATTACGTCCCACCTCAGTAATAGAATTGAGGAACCCACTCTCCACTGTACATACCGTGTTAATTTTCATTTTTTCTTGCATTTTCCAAGTGAGGAGCAGTATTCAGTTGGTTGAAGCCCGAAGGGAAGGCCCTAAGCTGTTGATCATTGTTTTTCTCCTTTCAAGAATAAAACCAACAAAGGTTACTAGACAGATTTGTTCATAATGATAGAAACCAGGATTCTTGGCACTTAATAGGGCAAGCACCATCCCCAGGTGGAGCCGCTGTTATCACCCTATAAAATTAGGGGATCAACTGGTGACTGAGATATTATTTGTTCTAGTATTTTGGTTGAAAAATGATTTTTTCATTCTGCAAATAATTTGAGAAAAAAGAAAAAGAAAAAAGAAAATAAAAAGAAAAAAGGAAAAAGAAAAGAGGGCATAAAAGAATTGAAAGAAAATCCCCATGCAATAACAGTAACTTGGCCATACCTTTCAAGCATGGCCAAGTTCTTTTTAAATTTGATGTTCATAGGTTAGTGAATAAATCTGACCAGACTGTCTAATCCTGGTCAGATAGCCCCTAGTTTAGATTAGTGAATAAATATGACCAGACTGTCTAATCCTAGTCAGATAGCCCCTAGGTAGAGTAATTTCTTAACCCAACAGTTTAATCTGGGTTAATTGTCCTAGAGAGATAGGTTAGCAAGTAGGTTAGTTGCTTAATTTGTTTCACCAACCATACAACCAGATCGATGAAAGTGTTACACCATGAACCCTTTGCCTAAGAATAGTTAAGTTGATATCCCATGGCGGTGTTCCTTTGTAAAATTGAAGAAAAACCCATAAAATGGCTTTTATCCTAAGTTTTTACCAAGCGCATGTGCCATTCGCTTCTGATTTATGTTTCTTGCACATCTCAACGGTCCCGATCATGGTGCTAAGATCTACGGCTCACGGTGCATTGCGGACCCCCTCGACCATTCTGCTTTTAATCGAGGGGGGGGGTCCGGAATTGGTAATATCATGGGTGCACATCTAGACGGCCCAGAATAGAGCACTTAAATCTACGGTCCACATTGGATTTCAGACCCCCCCATCCATTCTACCTTTAATGGAGGGGG
>ML787454.1:118653-149999 GCA_009831015.1 Picea engelmannii | reverse complement strand
TCAACACTATCAAAGGGTGAAACTTGTGAGAATGCCATTCTTCCAAGGGAAAAGGATTCGTAACTTCGTCCCCAACAACGACGCCAAAAAGATGTTGTTCCAGATTCTGTACTTAAGTATTAGAAAGTACAGTGTCTAGGAATCCGAAAGTGAGTAAAGGATAAAGAAAGGGAAAGCATCAACCTTTGGAAAATGAAGCTAAGGTTGATTTCCAGGTTGTCGTTGTCTAGCCTCCATCGGTTCTTGGATGTTTATATCCCTCTCAATCGTAGCCCACAAACGCTCAATTTTTACCCAGGTATTAGCTATTTTAAGAATAGTATCAAAAAAGTTCAAAGCGATATGTGTTTGGTTCGATAAACTGGGCTCGATGTTAGGTTGTCTTACAACAGGGACAGTCATAGAGGAACAGTAAAATTAAAAGAAAATTTCAAAGTTTTAAATGTTGTCTCAATTTGATCGTATAAAAGAGAACTATCTAATTTATTGTTAAAGATAAATTACAAACCAAAGGCCTTTTCCCGTAACTGTGTTATCTAGTAAATAAGTGGTGTGTGTGAAAATGCAAGAAAAACATAAAGTTGTTTATAATGCGAGGCTCCTATCAAGGGAGAATCTCGACCTATAAAGTGAAGAAGAAAAAGCTGAGAAGAAATCTAATGAATGTATAAAATATGAAAATCTAATGAGTCCACAGGTCTTGTACCTGCTGATAGTCGATAAAGAGGAAAAACTATAAACTATATAGACAATTAAAATTAATCACCACAGTAGAGGTTTTACTAAATTGCAGTGTAACATTCATCAAACATATATGTTTGAAACGAAATTGAACAATAAAACAGAGAGGAAACAAACTCATAACACAGTCTTGACGGAATCAGGAGTCTTCGGATTGCTTTGTATTAATATTAAAAAAGGAGAGTCTCTATTACAATCGACCAAAATACGTCCAACCCTTGTTCTTTCTTCAAAATGTATATTTATACAAATTTCTATAGTCTGGAATCTCAATCGTTCCAAAGGTTTTCGGTTACAACAAAGGAGATTAAATGTTTCAGTTCTTTGTCTCTGTCCTTATCTGATACCGAAAACCTGCCTCTTCGCATGCTCTATGAAAATGACGCACTTCTCCACCAGCTGGGATATCAACTTAGAAGGTTCTACTTGATTATTGGCCTCGAAAGTGTAACAATCTTTCACCAATTGTGGCAATTTTTCTTCCACCTATTGGTCTTTGGCGCTGATAGAACATAATTGTACACTTGGTTTGATTAGCCATTTATCTATTTGGACTATGTCCATCTGGGTTATTTTTGATATTTCAGCCAATTCTCTTTCTTCATTTTCCTTGATCTTGAGCAGATGCTTGGTTGTATTGATTTGGCCCAGTGTTTCAATGTTTCCTTCATCATCGAAGCCCAACCAACTTCCATCTAGAAAACCGAAGGTTTCTTCACAAGATTTTCTTATTTCTCTAGCTTGTTGTCTACCTTCGGATATGTCATGCTCCCATTCTTTCAACAAGATGTTACCTCTGGTCTACTCCGAGATAGAAAACCTGGAACTACTGCCTGTTTCCCTTCTTGTCGTGGTTATAATAGCCTCCTGGAAAGAAACTCGTGCCGCCCCAGCATATTTTTCTCTGAGAGTGAGGTTTTCCAATACTCGATCAATGAGTTGGTAGTTGTTTTGAATCGCTTCTACCTTAACAAGTAGGCCTGGTTGAGTTGCCGACACTCTTTTTCTGATCTCTATAGATTGGGATTGAAATATATCGATATCGATTACTTGTCTTTCGACGAAGTCTAATTTGGCTTGCAACTTCTCTATCAATTCTCCTTGCTGGCCTATCTATATCTGATTTGTCTAAACCATCAGTTGTGTTTGTTCGAGATCGACTTTGAGCTGCTCGATTTCCTTTTGATCAGCTACTCTAGCTTGTTCTAAACCTGTATTCGCCTGATCTTTAGCAGCGGCCTTTGTTGTAGCTATTTTAGCCTCTAATGTTTTAATCAAACAATTTTTTCGTTTTAGCTGGTCCTTTAGGGTCCCGACGGAATATTGGTTGCATGTAGCAAAATCCTCCAATGTCCCTGCTATCTGAGTTGCAAATTCTTGCTTCTTCACATCTTTTCCATCGACTAAGATTTTAAATTTCTTGGCTACCTTACCTACCTCTTGATAAAATTCTTGTTTCATGACATCCTTTCTCTTCTTATCAAAGAAGAATTCATTCAGAGGTAGCTCTTATGTTGTTATGGGCGTTAATTCTTCGTCGAAAACCCACCTTGCATTTGGGACCCATTTCGTGGACTGTAGGGGGGTAATAGAAACAATGGGATTGCCAACCTGCTTAGATGATTTCCCTAGAGTAACAACCGAGGTTGGCTCGCTCGGAGGGTAGGATGTCTCGGCTTCCTGTTTCGGGCCCCCAGTTTACTCTTTCTTGTCCTGGTGTTCTTCTTGGCCAGGTGCTGAATATTTGGAGCCTTCGGCTCCCATTTGCTTCACCTCTACGGTCATTGTATTCCCACCCTGTAATACTGGGGGAAGGAAGCTCTTCCGATGTTCTTGGAATTTGAAAACATCGGTCCTCTCTTCGGGTGACAGGGCTTCTATCCGAGCCAAAACCTTGGCATAAGATCTCATGCCTCAGAAAATGTCATCATGAGGCGAATTCTCATGCTCAAACCTTTTAAGGCCACAACTAGCCAAGTGATTACTCACGACCCTATTTGGGTCATGTTTCTTTAATTCAATGTGAACCAATTTAATATCTTCCAAGGATGCTACTTCAGCCTTTGCATGCTCGAAATCTATTAAAGAATAGGTGTTCAAATGAATAGGGAATGGTGGCCATACCTTCTTCGAATATCCTTTAAGCTCTTTACTTACACCACCAATCACGGTTTGCACAGCGATATCGCTACAAGCCAAACTATCGGGTATAAATAATGGTAGAGCATGTGGAGGAACAGAGGCACCAAAAACCCTGAGGTATGAAAATTCTACTTCCACGTACCAGTCGGCCACACTGCTCAAATTTACTATGATGCTATCTGAGATCCTGGGTGGTGGATTACCGAAGATGGTGACATGCATTGGTACCATTACCCAATTGAAAATTTTGTATATGAAATATGAGTCCTTATCCTCCCAAAGCTTTGAATGGTAGACATGGATAGGCTCAGCATCCGATGGAGCCCAGCTCCATCTCATTAAGGGAAAATCCATCATGAAACACACAATGTCCATGATGTATGCAGACATAAAGAATGAAGTGGCTTTCCCACTCGCCCTCTGCATTCGATATTCTATAATCCGACTGGTCAGTCTATTTGACAATAGTTTAGTCCAGTCGAAGGAATAGCCTTCCACGACTGAATGTATCAAAGGCACCCATGGGAGGAAAAAATGTGTGGTGTCTTCCCTCCCATACAATCTACAGGTCATCATTGCTATGTATTTGAACTGTGGTTCCAAAGAAGATATGGAATAAATTTTGTTGCTATCAACCCTGAACTTTGCGGGGTGTGAGACCCAATCCTTGATCAAATCAGATAAGATTTTTCCATATTTCTCGCATTCCTTCTATTTAAAATCCTCCAGAAACTCGGCATTGTATGTGAAGTTCGACATGGGTGGCAACTTGTACATCGCCTGTAATTATTCTAGTCTAAAGGTCCTAATAGTGACCTTATACTCATTGATGATGGTTCGGGTCGGGATATCTACATGGTCTAGCGCCCATCGGATCATGTCATAGTAAGGAAGAAGACGTGGTCTAGCTGCTACTTTATGCATTTCTGCTTGGATGAAAATCTTGTATTTGGTGGCCAAGTCATCCTTCTCATTGTCACTGGAGTCGTCTGAACAGTCCACCAACTCGAAATGCAGAACTTCGGAGATGTATGACTAGGTTTTGATAGAATCGACGCTTCGGGGTGAAGTATCAGAAACGTTATCCGAGCCTTGCCCTGAAATCTCAGCACTTGCCCTGGACACTTTTCGTGGGGCCATGACGGGGGATTCTGATTTAGCTCTCCTGCGATAAAAATATGTATACATATAGAAATCATTTTGCTGAGGAAATTTTCTCTGTGAAAAATAGAAATGAGCTTTGTGACACTGAAGAAAAAGATCTATATCTTCGACCATTTAAAACCTCGATGTCCTTATGAAAAGAATGGTCAAATCATTTTTAGAGACAGATTTAGCAATAAAAACCATATCCTTACTTGTCGCTTCACCTCATTTCGAATTAATGCCATAAATTTCGACGGTTCATGACACAAGTTGGCGTAAGGAAAATTTAAATTTACCTCGTAGACTGTGCATATTATTATTTTCATTAAACACTGATTAAGCTGGTTTAGATTCTTTAATTAGGCTTTCTTAAACTTTAATCAACCTTTTCGGATTTCACCTTATCGGGAGTTTTCACTTTAACCTTTCGAGCCTTTAAAACCCGAAATCGCTATGATTAGATTTAGTTAAGCGAGAAGGTAAACAGGATTAAGTGTTTAATTAATCATGTTTTAATTTATATCACGACTTCGCAACTCAGAGATTTGAAGGTATAGTTTTTGGGAGGAGCCTATGCCGAGTCGCGAAATCCCGATAGACTTTAACCATGGTCAAAACTAATCACCCCTGACACTAACCCGGGTTACTTATGTAAAAGTCTCGTAGCTTTGCCTATCGGAGTTATGACAGTAATGTTTTTGGAGAGAGTGAACGCTGAGACGCGAAATCCCAGCAACACTTGACTGGGGTTTAAAGAATTTTACTCTCAGCTTTAACCCAAGGTAAGCTTTTAACAACTTTTCGCGACCTCGCACATCGGGGCTTGTAAATATTGTGACTTGTAACTCCTAAAGCGCGATATCCCGAGGTACAAAATGTAAAAATTTTCATTTAATGATAAAAGGTGGTGACTTATGAAACATAACATCCTTTTCTATTTTGCGTATCGAGACTACTGAAAATTTTAGTTGGTAAATGTCACGAAGTGAAAGAGAACTTAAAGGCCAACATTTGACTTTAAAAATTACACTTAAACCAGTTAAAAAAAGGCAACATTGTTAGCTTGGGAACATGCTTCTATGGTTAAGTTATCATATCCCTATTACTTTCCTTGATTGATTTTGAAGCCCTTCATGGTTTCTTCTTGATCACTTGTCTTTAATATACTTCAAATATGAGGAAAGATCTTGTTGGTTTTAGTCCTAATATTACACTTGTTTCTCCATTATTCTTTGTGTTGTTTCATTCATTGTTTCATTTTGTAGCCAAACAATTATACATTGGTGGAATCACTCATCTCTTGGTGATTTGAATGTGTAATATGTGTTTTACTTTGGTCTTGGACACTGGCATAATATGGTGGTGGGTTTGTGGTAGACCTATCTAGAATAGTTGTACCCCTTTGTCATTATGATTGGTCTAGACTTTGAAAGCTTTTGAAATTTTGTAGGTATGATTGTAGCATGGAATTGGATGTAATTTAAATGGGATTTGTTTTTCTTTAGCATGCGTGGTATTCAATTATCCTACATGCATTATTTTCCTTTCATTGATTTCGATCATTGGTTTTTTATCCAATGATTGGTAAGCTCTAGATATGTTTTACTTACACACTTAATCCCTTGTGCCCTCTCATTTTCTTTTGTAGCTTGTTTTTTTTTTCTTTTTCTATTTGGATCGACGTCGAGTTATGGGGGATGAACCTACCCATTCATTCATTTTCACTATACAATTAATCCTATTTAATTTATTAGTGACAAGTGAGTGCACCCTAGTTTTGTGTGGTTGGATGTGTTTTTGGTGCTAGTGTTTGGATAATTTTGTGTTGTTAGTAGACATTGAATCTTGTCATGTTAATTGTGTAGATACTAACAAACCAAGGTAGTCTCATGACCCTTCTTATTGTTCTTTAAGCATTTGGTTATTAGCTGGTAATTAAGCTAACACTAATGTTTTATGTTCTAAGTTTACATGTTCTTAGAAAATTCTTCTTGTCCTTCAAACTTATAGTTTACATTCATTTTCCACACACTCTAAGTGAAATCCTCTTCTTGAATTCTTATATCGGCTATCATACTGGAATTCTAAGAATGATTTTGTTTTCTAGATTTTGGTTTTTTCTTGAAATGTTGTTTTGAGATAGAAATATTGTAGGTGTCTGTCCTTGAGGACACCATTTCATTCTCTATTGTCCTTATTGTCTCTATTGTCCCTTCTTGCATTCCCTTTGCATTCCTTTGTAATTATATGATTTCATTGCATTACTTGTTTGAGTGTTGTCTAGCTTGCAACTTGACTATGGTTTTCTCCTTTGATGACTAAAAGACTTCACGCCTACGATTTTCCTTTCCCACTCATTTGTTGCAACCTTTCTTTGTCAGTTATGCACTATTATTAATATTAAAATGTTTTCTTTTGCATTTAGGTTATCTATGAATGAGGGTTGGTGAAATTCAAATGTTTCATATGTAAATGGGCCTACATGCTCTATTATTTTAGAGGATATGCTTATGTTTTTCATGCATTCTACTTAACCCTATTTCATTATATATTTTTATTTGTTATGGATTACAAAATGGGTTCAATTTAGATTTTTTTTATCACATTATGGCTTGTTTCATTTGAGCTTATTATTTTGTAGCTCTAGTTTTTATTAAAGTTGAGGGTTCCTTTATGTTTCCATCCTTTGTGGTCTATTTTCCCTCACTATATGATCATAGTCAACATATTTTTAATATTATAAGGTTGTTTTATTTGATACATTTTCAAATCCCTTTCCCTAAAATTTGATATTCATATGCCTATTGGTTATGGCCATATTGCATTGGATTTTGGCCAAGGCATCCTTATGGAATGTTGTCTAGAGAATGGATGCATTCTTGGGTGTTAGTTTGACATTGTTCACATTTTATTTTATTTAGTAAATATATGGTAAAGGTTTTTCCTTAGAGTCAAAAGTTTATATTATATTATTATATTTCCTAAGTTCTTAGTGAATTAAAATGAGTTTTTAAACTAACCTTGCTAATGATGAATTATATAGTTCAGTTCCTATACCCCTAGTGTAGTTCTAGTACATGAGTTCATTTTTTAGCATATGTTCATGATCTAGGTGGACATTGGTGGCCTCCAACCTATTCCACTGACTCAACATATAGTTTCCATTTGTTGGAAATTTTGTTGTCACTGATGTCAACCCTAGAAGAAGTCTAGAAACCTCTAAAAGTGATGGGTGTATTTGAAGAAGTCTCCAAAGTGGTTCCCTTATGGTGTATCTTTAAGCATGTCCCTCATAGGAATATGCTTTGAATAATTCTACAAGAATCCATGGAAATATGGTTAAGTGGTTAAGAAGCCCCGAAGATGTGGTCATGAAGCCTGAAGTTGATTGAAGAAACGAGTATGAAGGACACTGCAAATACATGAAAAAATCTCATAAATAGATAGTCCTCGTCATGTTGTTTCCAACAGTAGGTGATATGACATGTTGTTCCTCATGGTTGTGAAGTTATTCCCTCTTAAAGATGAAGCCCTGAAGTATGGTCAAGAAGCTCTGGATCTAAGTTCAAAGAAGTTACAAGATGACCCTAAAATTAATTAAAGGAGAAAAGTTATTGCAAACAAAAAGATACATGTCAACTCAAAGATCAAGTAAAGAAGTTACTTGGAATGGTATAAATACACATCAAGAACCTCTCATTTTACATCCAAATCTATTTGTGGAATGGAGCTAGCATATGTGGGTCTGCACTTGTGCTAGGAGGATTGGTGATCCCAGCAAAGTGAATTTGGCCTAGGATAAAGGAGGTCGAGGAGAATGAAGTGTACGAATATGAACATACCATTTTTTTGAGGATATATGTGGATTGCAGTGAAGCAAAGCACAGGTGTCCACATGTTGACAATGGATGAATCACATATCTGTGCTAAAGTTTTGAGGAAGGTATTCTTCTTGATGTTGAATATGAGGAAGGTCTAATACCTCATGAACCAAGTTTTTCACATGTTGAAAGGTATGCTATTATATATATATTGAGGCTTGTATCTTGGAGGTATTGACACATGGTTGAGGTACACCTTGAATATATTTAAGGCACATTTTGGTTATATGCTTTGAGGCATGGTATATTATTTTAGGTACATATTGGATGTCTTGACACATGGTTTGATCCATATCATGGTGTTTTTGAGAAAATGATTTTGGAGGATATTCTTGGAGATCTTGGCATGAATTTTATGTGGTTGTATCAATTTTTATGATCATGATATATCAATATCAGTGACAACACCAATGACAGGTTTGTTCTCTTATTTATATCCAAGGGAGGAAGGAAGGGGCAAGGAAAGGGAGTTGTATCTTCCTTCATCTTGGTGCCTGTAAAATAGGGGGTTGGATCCTCCTTCCATTTGGAGCTAGAGAATCTAGGGAGTTGCATCCTCCTTTAGGTTCATGCTTGTAAATTATGGGGTTGGTGCCTCCTTCCAGTTGTTGCTAGATAATTTTGGAAGTTGGTGTTTTCTATGAATTTAATCTTCCGAAATATTAAGAAAGCATTATGTGGTTTTCTCCCATTTCGGTATCCATGTAAAATTCATGTGTACTGTGTATATGTGATTATATGTTTATGGTATATTGAATGTAATCATCAATGATAAAATGTTGATATCTTAATGCTTACATATTTTGATTAAAAGTGGTAAAAAGTTCCTAATATTTATTCAACCCCCCCCCCCCTCTCAGTATTACTGAATATTCCAACAATTGGAATCAGATTTGGTCCTTCAAAAATAGTCTGGCCACTGGAAACTAGATCATGGAGTGCACTAAGAATGGAATGCCACTATTTGGTGGTAAAAACTATGCCTTTTGGAGCATACTGGTGAAAAATTTTGTGCAACCACGGGGATTTGATGTCTGGAAAGTAGTATTGGATGGATATAAGGAACCTACCACTCTGCTAAGAGATAAACATGGAAAAAAGCTTAGTAAAAACAATTCGAAGGCTAAAACTTGTATTCTAAATGGCCTTGTTGATTCAATATATGTCAAGGTTATGCATTGTAATTCTGCAAAGGATATTTGGGACAAACTTCAAAATTTTTACGAAGAATATGCCAAATTTAAAGGGACCAAGCTTCAATCTTATAGACGCCAATTTGAACAACTGAAAATGAAGGAAGATGAATATATTGCAGCTTATTTTCTGCGAGTTGATGAAATAGTGAACACTATTAAAGGCTTAGGAGAATAAATTAAAGAACCAATTATTGTTCAAAAGGTACTAAGGTATCTTCCAATGAGATTTGACTCTAAGATTGCATCCCTAGAATAAAGAGAAGATATTTTTACTTTGAGCATGGATGAGCTACATGGAATAATTAGAGCTTATGAAATGAGAACATAATGGGACAATCCATCCAAGAAGGTCAAATTTCAAAGAATCCAAGAAGACAAGAAACAATAAACATAAGTCAAAGTCAAACTGCAAATGCAGTGATGATTTATATGAATATGAAGAAATATCCAACTTCGTAAGGAAGTTGAAGAGAGGAAAGGACAAGTACAAAGGTAAGATTCCCTTAATGTGTTTCAATTGTGGTAACATTGGTCATTTTTCTTCAAAATTTCATTATGATAAGAATTCAGAAAGTGATGAAGAAGAAGTTCCCAAGAAAGAAAAGAAATACCAGAAAAGAAACAAAAAGAAATCCTTCAAGAAAAGCCTCTACTCAAAAGAAGAAAGTTCCTCATCTGATGAGGATGATGGTAGTGACAGTGAATTAGAAAAACTAATATTTATGGCATTGGAAAACGATGAAGAATATTGTGAAGAAGTAGGTGAATTAGATCTTAAAGAAAAACTAGTCAATGCCTTAAGTGAGATAAAAAGAGAAAGAAATAAAAACGAGCCACTCAAGGAAGAATTGATCAAGATAAAAGAGGGTTATAAAAATCCCAACTCTGAAGAAGTCCAGAAGATGATTATGAATATAAAGTTTCAAGTAGAAGAATCTAGAAGGATTGAAGAAACACTCAAAAACCAGTTGGAAGAAAAGGAGAAAATGAAGGAGAGATTGGAAGTAGAAATAGTCTCACTAAGGAAGAAACTTTAGAAGGAGGACATGCAATAGAACAACACCAAAATATTGGATGAAATCATAAGATTTCAAAGGCCATACTATGACAAGTCTAGACTAGGATATGAAAAAATGCATACCAAGAAGGGTTCGAGCTCCATGATGACAGAAAATGAAGTAGGACAAAAATTGTATGCATAATTCATCATAGGTCCCTCTTCAAAGGAGAAAATTCGGGAAATGGAAGAAGATTATAGAAGAGTTGCACCATCCAGAATATCTAGAAAATAGAATCAACAACCAACAATGGAGAGAAATCAAGAAGAATATTATAGAAGAGTTGCACCAACTAGAAGATCCGCGACACTCAGGTACCAAATTATTTTTCTTTGTTTAACAGTTTTTGGCACAAGGATATAAATTGTATAGCCTATGCTAAGAACATAAGTAACTATGAAGGCTACTCTAGAAATAATTATCTCAAAAATCCTCATGAAATGTACTACATAAACTATAATATTTTTGGCTCATTAAATAATGAAGTAGAATGCTACAAATGAAACAATTTTGGAAATATGGCCAAAGATTTCAAATTGATTGTTCCTCCAAGGGAGGCAAAGTAGGATCTCAACAGTCATGTAAAAGAACCATCAAGGATATGGAAAAATAAGAAAGACAAACTGAACATTGAAGAATGTTTGATTGATCTACAAGACCAAAGCAGAAAAAGTGATTGGTACATTGATAGTGGTTGTTCAAAGCACATGGCAGGTGACAAGGACATGTTTGTAACTCTAAAGAAATAAATATATGGATCAATTTCATTTGAGAATGATAACTCAACCAAAACTGTACGAAAATGAACAATCAAACTTGGAAGAAAAGATGCCATGGTAGAAAATGTCCTACTTGTCGAAAATATGAAGCATAATTTGCTAAGTGTGAGTCAAATATGTGACCAGGGACACACACTCCTATTCGACTCAAAGAAATGTAAGATAAGGAAAGAAGGATATGGAAATCTGGTGATGACAACAATAAGGACTCCAAACAACATATAGTGTGAGTCAAATATGTGACCAGGGACACACACTTCTATTCGACTCAAAGAAATGTAAGATAAGGAAAGAAGGATATGGAAATTTGGTGATGACAACAATAAGGACTCCAAACAACATATACATATTAAATGAGATTGGAAAGGAAAATGAAAGTTGGCTTTGGCACAAAAGAATGGGTCATATGAACTTTGAAAATCTTGTAAAAATCAGCAAAAAGGAAGTAGTAAGAGAAATTCCTGAAATTTCAAAGCCATCCAGAACTATGTGAAAGCACTGTCCACAAGGAAAAAAAACAAGAATTGAGTTTAGAAAAAAGGAATACTCTACAACAAAACCATTGGATATTGTACACACCGATCTATGTGGACCGATGAGAACAAAAGGATTGAATGATGAATAATATTTCATGCTACTTATTGATGATTATACAAGAATGGTTGGAGTATTTTTTCTCAAGAAAAAATCCAAATACATTTGACTATTTTAGAATATTCAAGGAGATGGTTAAAAATGAGATTGATTTGAAAATCAAGTGTTTAAGGTCACATAATGGAGGTGAGTTCACATCAAAAAAATTAATGGAATTTTGTGAATAAAATGGAATAAAAAAGAAATTCTCAGCAGCTGGGACCCCTCAACAAATTGGAGTCATTGAAAAGAAGAACATAACTATACAGGAAATGTCCATAACCATGTTGAAATATTCCAAGTTAGGTTATATATTTTGGGTACAAGTAGTACATACAGTCGTTCATATATTGAACAGAGGAATGCTTATAAGTAACAATGAAAAGACTGCATATGAATTGTGGAAGGTAAGAGAAGAAAGCGTCAAGAAATTGAGAGTGTTCGGAATAAAATGTTACATAAAAAGAGAAGATAACAAGATTGGAAAATTTGACTCTCGAGTTGATAAAGGAATATTGGTTGGATACTCAAGCAAAAGCAAGGCATACAAATGCTACAACCTAATACTCAAAAAAATAGTGGAAAGAATCAATGTAAATATTGATGAAACAAATGTATTGAATACTAGAGAAGAAAGAAGAAATACAAAAATCTAGGAAGCAGAAGAAGAACTGAAGGAAGAAGAAGTAGAGGAAGAAGTAGAAGAACCAAAAGAGAAGCAACTAGAGATAGAGAAAGAAGAAGTAGAAGACAATCAACAAGATTTTCAGACACCTGCTAAAAAACCTAACCATTGGGTTTAGAATGAAGATTTTAACCTTGTACAATTATCTACTGCAAACATATTTTCAATAAAAGAACATAAAAGATACAATGGAAAATACACACATTACACATAGATTTTTCCCCTAGAAACCCAAACCGGGAAAACCAACATATTCTATATTCATTCACATCATACATTGTTTACAATACAATATACATATAGAATCTTGTAGCATCCAAAACCCTGATCCAATAACCTGGATTCGTCAACAACCCTAATTCCTTAACCGAAAATAGAAAACCATTGGCAAAAACCATGTGCCAAAAAACCACACAAAAATGGACGCAAAAAAAATCGCCCATGTAAGGTGGAATAGGTCCACTATATTATTAAATAAGTCTCACTATTGTAGTTAGGTATATTAGTATGAACATAATAAATGTAAGAGGACTTACTAGAAGGCTCCTCCTCTAGAATGTTATTAGGTGGTTGGTAGAAGTATATAAAGGGTTTCAAGCAATGTAATGGGGACAAGAAGAAGAAGTATTGTATTTGGAGTGGTAACTCATTAGGAGGTTTCCCCCTTTAAGAGGCAAGTGAACAGGAGAAGATTCATTCCATAATAGAATCCATTGTATGGTATTTCCCTACCCTAAGGGTTTCAAAATAATAAATTGATATATTTATATATTGTCTCTGAATATTTTTGGTGTTTCTGTATGAAAGTATTTTGTACTTAACAATTGGTATCAGATCACTTTCTTCGGCCACAAAAAGGAGCAATTTTCTTTTTCTATTTTTGTAGATTTTTCGAAGAAGAAAAATAGGGCCACTACATTCTGGATGAGTTCTATATATATCTTTGCAATATTTGCAAAAACTGGTTGTATATAGGAGTTCCTCTCATAAAATAACCATCTCAAAAAAAAAATATTTGAAATGGAGTCATGGAAGTAAAGTTATCGACATTTTAGAATCTATTATTTTCAGGGTTTTTCCGTGGATGACCGTGTGATTTTACTTATTTTTGTAGTATTTGGTGCCTAATTTTCCAAAAAAAAATGAAGATATGAGTTCCTCACACAATTTCACCCAATTTCAAAAAACAATTCATCTGAATTAAAACTCCAGAAGTAAAGATATCGTTGATTTAAAATCAGCCATGTTTTAGGTTTTTTCATGACGACGACGAGATTGTAGAGCTCCTAGCTTTTCACAGGGTGCTCAGATTGCTACCACATCAGACCCATTGGATGCATAATTTTAAGATTTTTCATTTGCTATATCATATTTGGTATTTCCATGGATATTTGACTCTTCAACAAACTTCAACGAAAGTTGGTATATTTCCAGGCAAACATCAAGACAATATTTCACTAGGCAGAGCAAAAGAGGTCTATTTTGAAGGCCATCGACAATGAATACACTGAAGAAATATATGATTTATATGATTATGAGGATGCATGTGATGATTGGTATATGGATATTTTTCATTTCTGGAATGAAAACCGCTTTCATATTTTATATGATGCCTCTACTCCACCTTATGTAGAGCGCATCAATGTGACAACTCAGGAGCCAGTTATGACTACTTGTGTCCAGCTTGCATATTCTACATTGGTAGTGTTCCTTCCATATCTATCTTCTTCCCTTTCCCACTATTTGGATGGATCTACTTATTTGGATCCACATCACTAGTTTCAGTCTTTGGAGCATCATTTTCAGTTGGTTATTGAATTCTGATATCTTCCGTGTGGAGTTCACATGAGCACTTGGGTATGGGACCGAGGTTTACAATGGAGGTTGGACTACTTCATCACTGTGGCTTTCATTTCTACATGGGACCCTGGTTCTAAAGTCTAATTCAACACTATGGTCCACACTTATCCACGACACCTTGTTATATGGATGTACACCCTCATAACAAGTATTGAGGACAACACTTTCATAAGGGACATGCAATGTAGTGTAGTTAGAGAGGTAATGGCTGGGGCCGAAGGGCCCATAGTGATAATAATCAAGAACATTCAATTTAAAGGGGACTAGGTCCACTATATTATTAAATAAGGTCCATTATGACAGTTAGATATATTAGTATGAACATAATAAATGCACGAGGACTTACTAGAAGGTTCTACTTCTAGAAGGTTCCTCCTCTAGAATGTTCTTAGGTGGCTAGTAACACTATATAAAGGGGTTCAATAAATGTAATGGGGACAAGAAGAATAAGTATTGTATTTGGAGTAGTATCTCATTAGGAGGTTTCCCCCTCAAAGAGGCAAGTGAACAGGAGAGGATCCCTTCCACAATATGATCCATTGTATGGTGTTCCCCTACCTCAAGGGTTTTGGTAATAATAAGGGAGATTTTGCATATTGTTCTTGGTATATCTTGTGGTGATTATATTTGTAGATATTTGGTACTTAACAAAATTGTATTCCATCATACAATCCTGTCTCCAATGGAAGAGTTACATTCTAGGGAAGGAGACAATCATCCACACGAATCACAGGCCTTTGCAGTTCATGCAGACACAAGGAACAATGTACAATGAACACCATCAAAAGTGGTCCACATACTTGCAGCAATTTCACCTCAACATTAAGTATAAAAAATGGAGCACCAGTCACATTGTTGACTCCCTTAGTCGACCTCCAGTTGTAGCACTAACCACGGTTCTCAACTTTTGCTGGCATGATACCTTTGGGTGGTCCCAACTCTATGTCAACATTACTGAATTCGCTAAGACCTCCTAGATGTTGGGAATAGGAACAACTGTTACCAAATTCCATCTTCAATATAGACTGTTATTCCATCTGGGTCATCTTTATGTTCCTTCAAGCGAGCATGTGAAAATGATTTTGGAATCCCACTATAGTCAAGTCGCAAGACACTTTGGTGTGGAGAAGATAGTGTAAATAATACATAAGTATTTCTATTGGTCAAAGCTTCGATAGGATGTTAGTAAGTATATTAGATCTTGCACTGCATGTTCCATTTCCAAGACAACCATTAAAAAACAAGGGTTGTACACCCCTCTTCCTACTCCTGACAGGCCCTGGGAATCCAACTCAATGAACTACATTTCAAGTATCCCCTCCACCAAGCATGGGAATGACTATGTATTCTTGGTTGTTGATCGATTCTCTAAGATGGTCATTTTGACCACCTACAAGAAGAGTATCATAGTTGAGGCCACCTCCAAGATCTTCTTCGACCATGTATGGGTACACTTCGAACTACGACAGACCATCATATCATATCGGGAAAGCACATTCTTGAGCACATTCTGGTCAAGCCTCTGGTTGTTGTTGGGCACCAAGCTAACCAAATCCACTTCCTTCCACCCCCAGACTAATGGAAATATAGAGGTCATCAACAGGATTATCTCACATATCTTACGCATGTACAACTACAAGAATGGACGCACATGGGATGAGAGACTTCAGTATGTCCAACAAAACTACAACAAAGCACTGCATATCTCTACTTACCACAACCATTTTTAGGTGGGCTTGGGCTTTCAACCATTGGAACCCATTGATGTAGCACTGCCCCATGCATCCACATAGGAATAATATTCCCATAATTCATCTGAGACTAAAAAGGACATAAAATTAATTGAATGGATTCAACACATCCACCGACATGTCCATGATATTTTGCAAAAATTCAATGCTAAGTACAAGCAGTGCCATGATAAACATTGAGTTCCCCATAAGTTTAAGGTAGGCGACAAGGCTTGGTTTCATTTGCAGAAAGAGCACCTTATAGGACCCCACAGTAAAATGTGGACACTTTGATATGGACCTTACATTATCACTAATGCTATGGGAGAAAATGATTTTGAGTTAAGTATTCCCCCCTTCCTTGTATTACACCCAGTATTCAATGTGGACCTCCTTCGACCATATTTTCCACCACTACTAGACACATCGAAGGTGGCAGAGAAACTGACACCTACAGAGCTCAACCATGAATGCATGGAACATGCAACCATTGATTGGATCATGGAAACACAGGTTAAGGACACTTGCCAATAGACAATCCAACTCTATTTGGTTTTCAAAGAATGGCAGCTACTGCACCAAGGAAAGTGTCTCACCAAGCATCAAGTTCAACAAAAGTTTCCCCATTTGATGGGGGTAGTCAACACAATGGATACCATCACTTCCTAAGGGGGGAGGAATGATCCATATGGAAATTGGTGGCCTCCCTCCTATTCCACTAGCTCAACATACAATTTCCATTTTGGAATTTTTTCTATAATTTTTTGAATCCCAAACTTTTGGGGACATTTTGATGCCCTAATGACTTTTTTTGATGTGGAAACACCAACTAGATGTTGGAGGCCTGTATTGGGCCATTTTAAATGTGCACTCCTCGACTGGACCTTTCAAACGAGGTATCGAGTACCCCAAACATAGATTTTATGCAAGCGTTACACCCTAGGGAAGTTGACGTATCAACTGCCCCCATCAAGGTCCACAAACGTTTTGGTGTTTCATCTTCCAAGGTTAGATTTTTGGATGTTTAGGGTTTTCTCATTTATGAGTTATGTTAAAAATTTCTAGAGAGCCTCATTGTAATCATGTTTTTATGAATGCGCGTAGTCATCACATCTCTTCTCAGAGATAAGCTACCACCATTCTAGCAAGTTCGTTTCACTCTGTGTTTTATTTTATAGTCTCTCCATATTTCAGTATTTAATATAAATTGGGTATTACTCTATCTCTATGTTTTTGTCTTATTTCTATGTTTCATTTCGCTCCCTCGTAAATCTGGATTAGTGGGCATGCTCAAATGGAAAATGACCACCTGAGTTTTGAATTTCTAGATACCAACATGGTGTGTGTCCCTCGGTTCATGCTAAGGACCCTTCAAGAAAGCATGAGGTAGCAGTTAAACGAGTGGTCAATGCCTTCTAGTGCACAAGTTGTTAAACGAGATATGGATAGAAATTTTATTTGCATGCATTTCATGTCATATGAATAGCATGTGAGATTGAGATGTGATTTCATTTGTTGTTGTAATTTCTAAGATTGTTTGATGGTTATATCGAGTCAAGAACAATTTGATTTTGCAACTATTATTGAGACTTTGGTATACAAAATTGAATGATTTCCCTCAGATCTGCATATAGAGGCCTTCCTATATAATGATTCTCTCTGTAATGTAGTGACATTGAACATATGAATATATATAATTGAATTTGTGGGTGATCACTATGTTTTGATGCTTATCTTTGTCAAAAAATGATTGTGTATGGATTGATGTGCGTGCTAATAGGATAATAATGGGTCTTGATATGATTTTTATTTATCATTTCCTTTTGAGTGAATGCATATGTTAAGATGAATGAAAAGAATCTATTTGAGTCATAGTTGCATGGTGATAAGTAATATGAATGAAAAAGTGCAGTTTCACCAATAAGGACTTGTCACACTTGACATAGCAATTTTCATATTTAGTTTATAAGTCCACAGATTCCATCATTTGCCTTTCTAAGCTCATAATTCCAATATTAGGTTGGTAAGATTTTTTCAAGAGTTCAACTCTTTTGTTGACTAAATTGGGTGGTAGCTTGAATGGTATGCATTCTCATAAAAGTTAAATTGCAGTAATTAGAAATCATTTATTTTGACAAGTTAATCATCTCTCAAGTTCGTGAACACTTAAACCTCAAGTGAAATATTGTACTATATGTCATTAATGAAACTTCAAACTATCATATGTTTGATTTCCAGTCTTAGTTATTGTTATGCCCTCACACATTAAGTCTTAAGTATTCATTGATTAAACAAGATCTCATAAGAAGACATATCTATGCATAGACTATACATCTTGACATATGAATGTAGCACCTTTTCCATCTTGATATAAATCTATGAAAGCAATATTAAAGTGTTTGAGATTTTCTTTTGATTTCCTTGGATTGCTTTGAGAGTTGAGTGTACTTTATATTTTTGGATTGATATTTTGAGTAGATAGGATTCACCCTTTATCATGCACATACTTTGCTTACAACTCATAAAATTATGTCCTGGATTGACAACAAGGTTTATTTACGACAAGTAAATAGCCCAACAAGTTCCTCATTGATTGGAAAATTGTTCATGTAAAGAATATTGTTTGCATTAATTAGTTCTCTATTTTGATTGCATATATATATATATATATATATATATGAATGAGAGTTTCTTTAATCTAATTTATTAAGTGAACTGAAACAAAGTATTTCCAAGAACAAATTTATTACTTGACTTGCAATTCTACCTCAGTGATTCACCATTAGATGAGAAACAATATTTAAAGATTCGTATCCTGATTTTTGGGTGTGTTTGGTGTCATTTTATTATCACATAATGCATCCTCATTTATGAGCACAATTTATCAAATATATCAAATCAATAACTCGGAACGAAGTACATGTCACAACATTAATCATTGGTTGCAAAATTTTGTTGTGTCCTGTGTTTTAACAACTACCATCTTGATCCATGATGTAAGAGTCATAGCCTCGAAGTGGATTAATTTTTTTATTGTTTTGAAGTTGTTTTCCTTAGCACATAGATCTTAGATTAGGCTTTGATCGTGCATATAATATACTTTCATATTGAATTTTGCGAACACCGCATTGACAATTTAATGTCCTGGGATTTATACATATAAATATCCACACATTATTTTCACTATTGTTGGGGAGATGCTAAAGGGATTAAAGAATTCATAGTTCAGTTCTTTAGTTTTTCTTTTATGTAAGTGTGTTTTTATTCATGGAAGGACTAACTCAAGTTAAAAGATAATTTGGTGATAAGAGAGTCTTAATATCATGAGGATTTCAAGTACATGAAGTACTTTTGTAGCTAATCTCATTTCATTTCTTCAATATATTAAGTTTCAATTATTTTAGGTGCGGTAAGAACCCATATATACTAATACATTTATGAGTAGGACCTCCAAACCAACATAAATAATTAAGAATTCTCAAGAATTTCTTGAGCAAGGGAAGGCATTCCACCACAAGGATATTCTCAAATCCTTGTCCACACTCTAGAATTTCCACCAAGGATGAGTCTGCATTTAATAAATTAGTGGAGGAATAGAGGATCCATGAACATATTCTACAAGAAGAGGATCTGGAATTTTCTTCTAGTAGTCCTTGTGAGTAGATAAAAGATATCAAAGAGTCATGGACCACATCACAACCTCATGGCATGACAACCAAGGGATGTCAAAGAGACAAAGATTATATTGAAACTTGGTTCCAAACAATTAGTAGGCCATAGTACCAATCCATATTTCAACAATTCTTGGAATTATCTCGACAAGATCATTCGGCCTCTCATATATCAGTACTTATCAAGGTATACTTTTTATATTTGGATATGAGTTTAACTGAGATTTCTTATGTAAATGGATGCATTGGAAGTATTCCTACACTTGAAATATATTTTCTTTTCTTTCAAGTAGACTAGGATAAGATAGAAAAATAAACAAATAAATAAAATAGTAAAGAGAAAAATAAGTCTAACTGTGAAAACCAAGATTCCTCACACAATTAGACACAAACTTTTCTTGAAAACCAAGTTTTTGGCTGGCAAGGTTCAAAATAAAATTCTACATACAAATCTTGGTTCCATATTTCATTTATAGTTCTTCAAACATTTTGAATGAATATCACATTGGATGACGAAGGATTTGTTAAGGTCCTCCTTCCAACAATCTTGGCCCATCGACTTCAACACTCTATATGGGATCAAGATCAATAGATATTTATAATCCCTTGGACCTTGTATGCCTTAATGACATGTTTCCTCACTGATAGAAGTGGGGATGCATTAATGCCCTCTGACTATCAAATCCTATGGGTTACTCAACTCCAACACATTCATTCATGCATGATAGGATGCATTAAAATACCTTGATGCTCATTGACACCAATGGTGAGTAGTCTCACGTTGGTTAACAACATCCATCAATGGTCGATAATCCATCATTTTCTTTCCATGCTCGACTTCAGTACATTCATTCGTGTGGTAAGAATTGTACCATGGGTTCAGGTTTTGATGAAGATTGTATGGTTTAATGGTATCAACAAATGAAACATTCAAATTTTATATTTAGCATTGATTCCATATCAAATTAGATTTTATAGTTTCAAAGCATATTATCTCCCTTCTGGTAGCATAAATAATGATTGTTTGGTGATCACACCTTCAACAACAACATTCATTTCCTCCAACAGTCTTCTAGTTTCACAATATTCAACCAAAGGAAAGTTTTTCAGAGACACCCATTCATTCAGTTATGGGATCTCTATAGAAATTAAGTGGAATCATGTAGCTTGATAATGTTTTATTTTCATGGTTTAATATTAGTTTTAATGGCATTAAGGAACAAATCTACAATTTCAGCAATATAAAGATCCCACCCAACTCCAGTCATCGTGATGGATCTTTTTTCAAGTTCCAGCATCTACATCACCAATCCCTTTCAGTAATAGTCTTCAAAATCCTTGTTATGTTCACTCTTCATAGATATGGGTCTTCTTGCAAATCATGCACATTCTAACCATGTAAGTATCTTTGCAAATGAAAAAATAAGGTAACCAGAGGTAAGACATTTAGTTTTATTCCTAATTCATTTAAATAATGGCAAGTTGATGCAAATTGAAATACTTTAGCTTATTGTTATTATGATTCTATCACCCAATTATACCCAATATTCTCCATCTTACCTATCCTCCTATATTATATACACCCACTATCATCATATAACCAACAAATTGAAACTGTCATTTTCCCCCTATCATTCGAGTACCACCTAAATCCATCAAATCATGAATAATATGATCATATTCTGAACATAACCCATGTATGATTTGATAACCCATTAATTGTGATTCGATAAACCTTTTTTCTATCTCCTCTCATCGACATTTCGAATCACGATTTGGATTCAAAATGGGTTTTTCCAAACGACCACTTCTTGTAAATCATTTTCCATTCACACCCATTCCATATTTAGTGTATAGTTGTCAATTTTTTGTGTCCCAACATTTCCATGCCACAATTCTTCCTGGTGAATGGTGCATATTTTAGACGAGTAAAGGAATTATGTGCACATTTACTCGATTCAGAGTATCAACAAGTTGACTAGGCCAAGGGTGTACCATGATCATGGATCAAAGAGAAATCATTGAACCCCTTATTCATCCCCCATAAATAATTGACCTATGAGGAGAGGTATGCAACAAACATTTCTATATCACATTTGATTATTGCTTCATTTTGATTTTGATGTTAAGCTCAATTTTCCATATTTCCTCTGGAAAAGCCTTGGTAAGATGTCTCGAAAAATCAAGAGAAACGATAGGAATCCACATAGCCACCTTTATCATCATTAACTTACTCAAAATTTTGATTATTGAAGAGTTGCACATCAAAAATGATACTTTGTAAAATTTTCTGAGTCATAATGAGTTTAGTAAGCAAAATGTTGAGGCCACTACTAGAGGCCAAGGTCTGAAAATTGATGAACATGGTGTTAATCATGATAATGATGAAGATCTCGGTCCCTTGGAGATAAGGGTCTCATTTCTCCTGAAAGAAAGTCAAGAAGGGAACTTTTGAAGAACACTCCAAAAACAGAACACACATTGCTCGAATTTTTACATGAAGTATGACAAAACAAAGTAAGGCACACAATGTTTATAATTTAGTCCTTGTTCCTCAACAAAGCATAGTAAGGAAGTCACCCATTGACTTAGAACATCAACAAGAAGAATCAAAAGATTCTTCAAATATTTTTAGAACACCTAAGAAGATGAGGAAAAATATTTTAAAACCTCAGATCTTTATACCTTCTTAATCAGAGAATGTTGAATTTGTTGAGCAAGTTGAATATGGCACATCAGTATTTGATATTCCAGATGTTGATACAGGACATGAGGAATCCATCAGACAAGAAACTTATTCAAATTATCCTATCCATTTAGTACCTATCAAATTGAAAAGAAAGGGTAGCAATATTAATAAGTTGGAAGAGGAACTCCAAGAATTACTATCCTATATCAATATGTAAAAAAAATTTGAAAATGAAATGTTGAAGAAACTGAGTCAAAAGCAACAAAAATATAATGAAAAGTTGGATTTCTGAAACAAGAAGTTGCATAGATTGGTATAAAACACTGAAAAAAAATATTAAGAGTATGAAGGGATCGAAAACACATGCGAGTCTGTACAGGGTGTCGTGGTTGTAGAAATGATATCAATTCATGGTAAGTCAGCAGTGTAAAGTTGAGTTTAAAATTGGTAGTTATAAGGATGAAGTTTTATGTGGTGTTATACCCATGGATGTTTGTCACGTTCTATTGGAGAGACCTTGGAAATATGATAGGAATGTCATACATGATAGGAGGAAGAATACTTATACCCTTGATAAAAATGGGTGTAAACATATGTTGTTTCCATTAGAAGATAAGGGAGTCAAAGATGAGGTTATTCCTAGTATACTTCTCATGAGTGGGAAGGAGCTCTTGAAAGAAGTCAAGAAATACTAGGAACTGTAGTTTGTTGTTATAGGTAAGCCGAGTGTCATACTTACAAACACTTTTATGAATGATTTACCTATAAAAGTTCAGGAGTTATTGGATGAGTTTGTTGACATTGTGGTGGATCAGTTACCTCATACTTTACTACCCATCATGAGTATCAGTCACCATATTGACCTTATTCCGGGAGAAATTTTGTCAAACAAAGTAGCATATAGATTAACCCCTCAGGAGAATGAAGAGCTCACGGAGAAGGTCCAAGAGCAGTTGGATAAAGGTCTGATCAGATAAATCTTGAGTCTGTGTGTGGTACGAACTGTGTTGAGTCCAAAGAAGGATGGAGGTTGGAGAATGTGCATAGATTCTAGAGCCATCAACAAGATAACCATCCGGTATAGATTTCCTTTACCCATAATGGATGATTTAATGGATTGTTTAAGTGGAGATAGTTATTTTTCCAAGATAGACTTGAAGAGCAGTTATCATCATATAAGAATGAGAGAGGGACATGAATGGAAAACAACGTTCAAAACAAATGAAGGACTATATGAGTGGCTTGTTATGTAATTTGGCTTAACGAATGCTCCAAGTACATTCATGAGGTTAATGAATGAAGTACTCAAATATTTTATTGGGATGTATGTGATCGTTTATTTGGATGATATTCTAGTTTTCAGTAAGACTGAAGAGGAGAATTTAAAACAGTTGAAGATGGTGTTGATAAGGTTGCAGCAAGAAAAGTTGTTGGTGAATTTGAAGAAATGTTCTTTTATGAAGAAAAACTTGTGTATTTGGGATTTGCAATCTCTTCAAATGAATTGAAGATGGATCCAGGAAAGGTGAGGGATATAAGAGAGTGGCCTTCTCCAAGAAGTGTGTTTGAAGTAAGAAGTTTTCATGGGTTAGTGAACTTTTACAGAAAATTCATTAGGAATTTCAACAGTATTTCCGCACCCATACTAGATACTATAAAGAAGAAAGATGGATCTTTTGACTGGACAAAAAAAGTCGAGAAAGGATTTAGAGTGTTGAAAGAAAAGATAACAAAACAACCTATCTTAATTCTACCATACTTTAAGAAGACTTTCCAAGTCAAATGTGATGCAAGTGGAGTGGCCATTGATGCAGTTTTAAATCAAGATGATAATCATGTTGCTTATTTCAGTGAGAAACTGAATGATGCTAAGAAGAATTATTCAACATATGACAAGGAATTTTATGCTATAATTCAGGCTTTGAAAAAGTGGAGACATTATCTTATACTAAAGGAGTTTATTTTGTATAATGACAACCATGCTTTGCAGTTCGTAACCAGACAAGAGAAATTGAACCAGAGACATGCCAAACAGGTAGAATTCATGCAGAATTTTAATTTTGTCATTAAGAATATTAGTGGGAGTGCTAAAAAAGTTGCAGATGCTTTAAGCAGGAGATGTTTAATCTTGCAGGAATTCCAAGTGGAGACTTTGGGATTTGAACACCTCAAGGAGATGTACCAGGAAGACCCAAATTTCAAGGAAGCTTACAAAACATGTGAAAATCCTTTGTTGAGGGATAGAAATCAATGGATGGAGTATATGATCCAAGAAGGACTATTATTCAAAGGAATTTGATTGTGTATCCAAATATTCTCAATGGGGGACAATTTGTTGAAGGAGAAACATAGTGGAGTATTGGCTAGACATTTTGGACATGATAAAACATATGTGCGGTTAAGTTCTTCATACTATTGGCTAGGCATGAGGTCTAATGTGAAGAAGTTCGTGAACATCTACAGAATTTTCCAATATGCTAAAGAAAAGCAGTATAACACATGATTGTATCAACCATTTCCTATTCTAGACAGGCCGTGGGATGCTGTAAGTATGGATTTTTTTCTGATATTTCCAAGAACCCAGAGGGGAAATAATTCAATCTTTGTGGTGGTTGACAGATTTTCAAAAATGGCACATTTTATACCATGTCAAAAAACCAATGATGCTACCCACATAGAGGATCTATTTTTCAAGGAGATTGTGAGATTGCATGGGTTACCCAAGAATATAGTCTCAGACAAAGATACCAAATTTGTGGGACACTTTTGGAGGACTTTGTGGAAGAAGTTGGGAACAAATTTGTCTTTTAGTTCAGTGTATCACCCGCAAACATATGGACATAGTGAGGTAGTGAATATAAGCTTAGGGAATCTGCTAAGGAGTTTGGTAACTGAACATAACAGTTAGTGGGATCAAATGTTTCCTCAAGCGGAGTTTGCATATAACGACTCACCAAACAAGAGTACTGGTAAGATTTCATTCCAAATAGTATATGGAATGCATCCAAGAGGAATTTCAGAATTGAGATATTTGGGACAAGTTTAATTTCGAAGTGCGAGAACAGAGAATTTTGCTACAGAAATGAAGAAGTTGCATGATCAAATCAAAACATAGCTACAGGATAACAACCTGATATACAAGAATAGAGTAGACCATAGAAGAAAAGAGGTGAATTGTGAGATTGGAAATCAAGTCTTGGCACACCTAAGGAAGGAAATATTTCCAAGAGGGAAATATAATAATTTGACTATGAAGAATATAGGACTTTGTAAAATCCTCAGAAAACTTGCTACAAATGCTTGTGATGTTGAACTGCCAAAGGACATTGGAATTTCACCAATATTTAATGTAGCAGAATTATAACCTTATAAGATGGATGGCACATAAGGGAAAGATGCTCAAGAGGAAATTCAATGGAAGTGACATATTCCCATAGAAGAGAAGTCTTGGATAGAAAAGATCTTGGATCAAAAAATTGCTAAGAAAACCAGGAGAAAAGATTACTATGAATATCTAGTTAAATGGGAGAATCATCCAACAGAAGATGCTAGTTGGATAACTGAAACCGACATCTAGAAGCATGGAAAGAGAGTGGAGGAGCTCATGGATAGGATTCCTTGAATATTTTTTCTAGAGGAGTATGATGCAGGAGAATCACCATCGTCATTCAATGAGGCGTGGTGGAAGATGACCCAGCATCCATCACAATGCACTTTAACTGGTTTGGATTCCAAGGAGGGCACATCACTTTAAATTTTGAAAACTTTGTAATTAAAGATCCCATGAGATCTTGAAGCTAGAGCCATTGTATTTTCTCGAGGATATTGTAATTTTCTTTAATTCCTATAGGATTGTACATATTTTGAGCGTCAACTCATATCTAGATTGTAATTATTCATTTATTGTAATAAGCCTAGTGGTAAGATGTTTTTAATTATGATATGAAAGAACTAGAATAGTCTGGAGGGAAGTCTCAAGAAGCCCCTTTATGTATAAATCAATGTAATATATGCCCAAGAGAGTATGCGGGAAAAATAAGTTGAAATTTGTTGAAGGTTGTTGAAATCCTTGTAAATATTTGTTGAAGGAATATAGAAGAGGAGAATTGCTTTCAATTTCAGAGATTGATTATCTTTGAGTAATTGGGTAAATGTTATGTTATTTATCTCTGTGTTTGTGTGTGTGTGCATTTAAATGGTTGGTTGAATGAATCCTTAATGTTAATTTGAGTTTCAATTGTTTCTCTTCTAAAATCTCGATGCAAGGAGTGCACATTTCCCACGCGAGTGTAGAGGTTGAACCATCTATAGGTTCAAATAGCTCAGGAGAGATAGCATAAATTTATGCAGAGTTAGAACAAGGAATGTTCCTATACTCACAGGAGTATAAAATCTCAAAGATGATACCAATGCAAAGAGTGCACAGAGTTGACACTTCGTTAAGTATTGAAAAATCTCAGAGGAGAGATAGCGCAAGGAGTGCGTAGGTGACTATTTTAAGTCCCAAGCTCAAAAGAGTAAGCACAAGGAGTGTGAAGGTCAATTTTTTAAGTCCCAAGCTCAGGAGGGAAGTGAAAGGTGTGTGCCATAGTTCAAGTCATTCAAGAGACAAAGCTTAGGAGGGATAATGAGAGTAAGTCCCCAAGAGGAGACATATCTTTCTTTTTAGGCGAGTGGCCAAGATCTATTTAGGAGATATCAATATCCCTCACAGGCATTGGATGAAAGAGAAGGAGCGCGGTTTTTAAAACCTCAAGTCCTTCGGACTTCGTTGCTCTGGCAGTTTTTAAAGTTTTTTTTGTAATTGAGGCAAAATCCCTGAATCTATGGAGTCCCGGAGTGAATCTACACCGTAGATCACTGGGAGAGTGTGAGTCATTGGATTCTTGAGTGGTTCAGCAATTCGACACTCCGGGATAAATTGGTTTTTGTTGCCCGAAGTAGAGAATTCCTTGAAGTACCAAATTCTGGGGTAAATCTTGGCTGTCAATTGTTAGGTACATGTGTCTGTATATTTTAGAGTATTTATAATTTGGATATCTGAAAGGTTGTGGGTGAAATGGTTTTTGGTGAGAAAAGTCTCGAAGCCCAAAGTCAAATCATGACCATTTTTTGACAGGTAAACGAGGATTGTCAGATATGTGGATTTTGGCCCTTCGCTAGTTCAGAGGTATTGTGTTGGATTCGTAGAAAGTCTCGAAGCATGAAGCCCCAAAGTTCCTTTTAGCCATATATCATGGCAAGGAGTGTGGACCTTTGATGCCTGAACTCTTCGGGAGTTCGCCAGTTCGGCTATTTGGGATAATTTGAGTGTACTGTCTATAAATATTCTGAAGCCCTGAAGTTTCAGAGTGTCGAAGTTACCGCTTTCCAAAATTCAAGCCCAAGGTTTTAGGCCCGAGGTCACGTGCACAACTCTGCTGGAGTAGGAAGACCCTCACGAACATGAATTTTCACACAGTAAGAGAAGAAAAATCATGAGGTAAGAATTTTAAGGGTTTTGTGAGGACCCGAGAGCTACTTCAACTCTCGCGTAATTCAATCCTAGACCGGGAGGTCACGCAATACCTAGGGGGGGTTTGCATAACTTTCCCCCATTGAGAGCACAACTATGATTATATACTGAATGTAAAATAACAAGACAAAGAATATGGATAACAAGAGGCTCCTAAAAATTGATTCAAAATCTAACCAAAATCACCAATGGATTAAGGGGGGATGGCATAACGATGCAAAGTCCTGGCTAAATCACTTGGAAATAAATAAGTTGTTCTGCAGAATATCGATGATATTAAAAGTATCATCGATGATATTAAAAATATTTTACAAGCTAAATTTAAGGAGAATCTATTGTGTGACAAAGAATTAGAGGATAAAAGAAAATTAAGATATTATAAGGAGGTGCTTAACCCTAACCTTTAAGTTCAAAGGTATATCTCTATGTTGTCTAGCATAAAGAAGAGAATCAATATTGATAAAATAAGAACTAATTATCATGAGTTTCATAGTAAGATTGGGCATTATAAAATCCCCAAAACACCATGGAAAGAAAGAATGTGTCACCTTTGTGACACCAAGAGGGTTGAAGATGAAAAAAACCTTCTCCTATAATTCTCTGCATATACCCAAATTAGATCCCAATTTCCAAATATTTGTCACAATATCAACCTTCCTAACCTTCTAAATGTTGGAGAAATTTCTATTTTCAGCACACTAGTTCAGTGGGAGTAACACTAGTTTAGTGGGAGTTAACAAACTAGTTCTATTTTAGACTTTCTAATCTTAGACCATCACTATTATTCATGCATTCCTAATTATAGGATGCCATTTCCTATATGAGTGAAGATCACTCACTCATTGATTAGATCTTAATATACATTGATTCTCATTCTTCATATTGTATCTCTCTTCCTTTTCTTGATAAGCTTTGTTTGTGTATGCTTTAGCTAGGTCTTTTGTGTAGGTTTCCATGAAACACTAACATGGTATCAAAGCCGAGTTGCTTGAAGCAACCCAGACAAGCCAGAGAAGAGCGAAAGAGTCCTTGAGTAAACGTAGTTTTATCAATCGTCGTGACCTATCCCTATCTAAAGGTGTGACGATTGGAATCATCGTGGACTATCCCCGTTGAAAGGTTGTGAAGGTTGCACTCAAACTTAAGAAATTTTATTTTTATGGGCATCATCGTGGTCTATACACAGCCAAGGTGCGACGTCGTCGCACTATGTTCTTCATATGAGGTGCGACGATTCATTTTTTTAAAATCTTCGCAGTGTGTCCTTCACTAGGGTGCGACGATTCAACATCGTCGCACTTCATCCTTCTCTAGGGTGTGACAATTCAACAACCCTCCAGAAAATAGGGTTTTTGTAATAAAATAGACATATCTCACAATCTGTGATCTGGGTCGGGCTGAAATTGTTACCAGAGACGTATAACATAGGGATTCTCATGCTCATAAAAAATATCTAAAACCCACATCATATTTTAGGAGATATGGTTGTTTTATCATATATATAGTTGTCATAGCATCGTCAGTCATATTTCAGAATCCACGATCTGGGTTTTCAGGATCTTTTCAAAATCAGTAGTAGGGATAGAGGTGATGCGAATTCTTCAATCAAGTATGGTGATAATAATCACACTGTACACCTATTTTGAATGGAATTTTAAGTCCCCATTCCAACTCAAAAGAAAAGGACTGTATAATTTGACGATGGTGATAGAAACAAAACCTACATCGGCACTTGAGAAGACCAGATGGGAAAACCATAAGGATGATGCCACAAGACTACTTCTTGAGTTAATATCCACTAATTTATGGTTTCATGTTTCCACATGCAAGACTCCAAATGAGATCTGGACCACCTTGGAAGGACTCTTTGGAAAGTAGGATGAGATGCAAGGGCATATGCTTGAGGTAGAGCCGAATACCTTAGACCCTAAAAGTTTTGATAATATACATGATTTATTTACTAAATTTAAATCTTTGATTTTGAGCTTGGGTGAATGTGGTATTGACTAGTATACATAAGAGAAACAACGTATTCTAACAATATTGGCCAAGATAGGACCAAAATATGTTGTATATGTCTCCAATTTCCATCCTGGCAGATGTCTTTTGGGTGAAAATTGGAAAATTCCTACGATGTCTCAGTTTATTGAGTCTCTCACACAAGAGTAGAAAAAACTCATATAGATGGGCCTCATGAAAGATATCAAAGCACATGCACTCACCATGCATGATGGAAAAGGGTCATCTAATCAGAAATCAAAGCATAAACGAAAGGAGTTATTACATCCAGAGTCAAAGAAGGAGGGATATTCCAAACCCTTCAAGGATTCTTCAGGTTCCAAAGATTCTTCAAATTCCAAAGGGAATAATAAGAAGGGAAATCAGTGCACATATTGCTATAAACCGAATCATGAAGAATCCACATGCATGAAGAATCAGATTCATCTTATGACATAGGTACTTCAGAAGAATAACCTTGGAAAATTCATTCCTGAAGGAGCCAATAAGAATAAGGAAGAAGACCATACACCTACGAAAGGTAATCATCATGCTCTGGCTACAATTAATTCCTCATCTGATTCATGGATTATAGATTCTGGTGCATCACATCATATGGAAACTAAAGAGGAAGTGTTTACTTCTTTGAGTTCATGCTCTAGACCTCCTATTCCCATGGGGGATGATACTCCAATATCAATTGCAGGAGAGGAAAGAGTGGAACTCCCTAATGGAAGTTTTGAGAATGTCTGACATGTTCCAAATATTTCCATAAATCTTCTCTCAGTTTATCAGATCACTCAAATAGGTAAAAGGGTTGAATTTACATAAGATTCAGTTATTGTACTTGACATGCATGACAGTTCCATTATTGCAGTTGGTGAGGTAGATCACAAATCACAGTTGTATAAATTCACTAAGGTTATTGACTATGAATCCACTTTTCTACTTACACATGTTAATGATAGTAGTAGAGTATGGCATGAGAGATTTGGTCATTTAAACTTTAGGTACATGAAGCGACTTTCCAAGCAAGGAATGATCAAAGGCTTGCCAAAAATTCAATTTTTTGAAGGGGTTTGTGAAGGATGCATTCTTGGAAAGCATCTTGAAGAGAAATTTGAAAAGGGGAAGGCAAGGAGAGCCTTCTCTTCCTTGGAACGTGTTCACAGTGATCTCATGGGTCCATTTCCACATCTGTCCATCAGCAAAGCAAGGTATTGTTGACGGGCGAAACAGTCCATCCGTCAACTGGGAGAGTGGAACCGGTCCGAGGTTGTCTAAATAACCCAAGCCGTTTGGTATGGACCACCCTGACGAGTTTAACGACTCCGTTGGTCGCTCTGAGGTCTCATGAGGAAACCAAAGAGAAGGTGATCTGAGCTAAATAATCTAAACTAAGGAAACTAGAAACTAATAAAACAAACTTAAACTAACTATACTAAACTAACTATAATCTACTAACTATTATATATTTATAAGATACTAACTATGATTATAATAACTCAAATCAACTGCCTAATTATCAGTTATGTTATTCCTTATTCACAAATGTACATTATGGACAAACTACAGATTTGATTAAAACCTGCAAAACTCATGTGTTCGCTGCCCTAAGACAA
>ML787454.1:103481-115666 GCA_009831015.1 Picea engelmannii | reverse complement strand
AGGGTTCACACCGAATGAACAATGCACAGAGTGAATACGATAGGGTTTCAATAGTTTGAATGCTCGACGAGACCGAAAACAACTCCATGCATGCGAAGGTGGTGGGATTACCATCGCCACGCATTGCATTAATGACCTGTACAAAGCTGTTAAAACCATAATCATTTAAACAAATGCATCGACCAGTGAATGGGTGAATCACCACTTCTACATGCCATTCATCCGAGTCAGAACCAACACCTCATATGATAATAATGCGCCAAGTGTTAAGTTTAAAACAAACACAGTATCAGCATTAACTATCGATCTAACGTGCCAATTCCATCATTCAATCAATCGCTCAACCACAGGGTTTACAGCTAATACATAGCTCGGGACTTATGAAACATTCAACGTATACCAAGCATCGATTTGTAAAGTTCAATGTGATTAATTCATGCACTTTGAAACCATTGCTATCATACCTTACAAACTTGCCAATGTATTCGGTGTATATTGTATAAGTTTGTATTCCAAAGTCTTAGAACCATGCAATCAAAAAAAATTCTTCATATAATAATCGAGTGAAAGTCCATAGCAAGGATAAAAGCAATATAACCAAATCCATTACAATTTTCATAAGATTAGAACAAGACCAATAACTTTTATGCCCAAAGGTTTAACAATCAAATATATCCAAATGCGCAATCAAGGTAAGATAATGCTCAAGAACATAAGTTCGATACAACCTTTAGCAATCATGTGATAAACCAGTGATCAAGTATCTTTTAGCAAATCAACCAAAAACGACGACAATCTAATCAACGAAAGAGGTGTTTTCACATTTGCAGTTGTGAAAACTGGGTCGAAATTGAACTGTAATGGTCGCAAAAATGAGACGAATGTCCATTAACACAATGCGACAATGATTTGTCGTAATACGACAAGGGGGTGTAGGCATCTTTTTGAGAGCAATCAAAAAAAATTGTGTTGGCTGCCAACAGGTATGTTCTTACATTTATTGATGATTGCTCACGCTATAATTGGGTTTATTTTCTCAGATAAAGGTCTGAAGTTTTTGAGCATCTAAAAGAATTCAAAGCTCTAGTAGAGACACAAACTAGAAAGAAAATCAAGATCCTTTGTATAGACAATGGGGGGGAGTATATCAACAAAGATGTTCAAAATCTTTGTCATGAAGCTGGTATCTAGCTACAACACATAGTTCCATACACTCCATAACAGAATGGAGTTGTTGAAAGGAAGAATAGGTCTGTCAAGGAGATGACCAATTGCATGGTGCATGCAAGATCACTTCCTTCCAACCTTTGGGTTGAGGCACTTAATTTTTCTACTTACATACAAAACATATCACCTCACAAATTTTTTGAGGATACGATACCTTTTGAGGCTTGGGCGAGTGACAAACCGGATGTCACACACTTTCACATCTTTGGATCTAGAGCATGGGCCCATATTCCTTATGAAAAGAGGAAAGCCTTAGATCCACATAGCACACCTTGCATATTTGTGGGATATCCAAATGATGTGAAGGGGTACAGATTGATTGATCCCTCTATAGATTGGCTCATCATTGAGCACACTATTCAGTTTGATGAGAGTCCTTTGCATGCACCTCCAGTGCAACATGAAAAAACGATTGTGCTTCCATCAGTTCCATAAATCAGAGATGATGATTCCACACACTCGGATGCTACATATTCAGAAACAAATTCAGAGGATTGTGTACATGCAGATGAGCAGGTAGTACAACCAAATGAGGAGACATCGTTGGAGCTTTAGCAAATGCCCAAGTGGGCACAATACACACTTTAGGTAGCAGGAAACCTTGCAAGGGATCCATTGGATTCGAGGAGGACTCGATCTCATCAAGTGGATCCTTCTCATGTACTTTCATCTTCTAAACCAACGATGCCCATGCATTGCTTTATGGTTCAATATCCTGATCCAGATACCTATAGTGAGGCTATTGGAAATCCACTATGGGAAGTAGCCATGCATGAGGAGCATGACTCTCTCCTAGAGAATCAGACTTGGGATCTAGTTCCACTTCCACCAGGGAGGAAACCTGTCAGATGCAAATGGGTCTACAAGACCAAGAGAGCAACAAATGGTCAGGTGAGTAGGTACAAGGCCAGATTAGTTGCAAAAGGATTTCAGCAAATTCATGGGATAGATTATGATGAGACCTTTGCTCCTGTAGAAAATATGGACTCCATTCGCTTGGCTCTAGCCATTTCAGTAGCCAAAGGATGGGAAGTTCACCAGATGGATGTGAAGAATGATTTTCTTCATGATGACCTTTCAGAGGAGATCTTTATGGTGCAGCCACATGGGTTCATTCAGAACTCATCTTTAGTATGCAGACTGAAGAAGTCTCTCTATGGCCTCAAGTAGGAACCTAGAGCATGGTATGCAAAGATGGATTCTTACTTTCTTTCACATGATTTTTTTAGATGTAAATTTTATTCCAATGTTTACATGTTGAGGACTATTGACTTTGTGATGATATTAGTACTCTATGTTGATGATATTTTGATCACTGGTAGCTCTGCTTCAGCCATTGCTTTTTTCAAATATATTTTGCATGACAGGTTCTCTATGATGGACATGGGTCCACTACACTTATTTCTTGGTATTGAGATCAATTAGGATTCTTTCGGCATCAAACTTTCTCAGGCTAAGTATGTCAGGGATCTTCTGGATAGATTCCACATGACAGACTGTAAGTCTGCACCTACACCCTTCTTATCTGGGATCAGACTTGAGGATGGCGGGGATACACCATTAGTGGGCAGCACTTTGTATCGACAGTTGGTGGGGAGTCTTATGTATCTCACCCACACCCATCTAGATATCTCATATGCAGTAGGAGCAGTTTCCATATACATGCAAGAACCCCGTGATATACATTGGAAGGCTTCCAAGTGCATCCTCAGATACGTTCAGGGCACCATGAGTTATGGGATTCACTATGCAGTTGGTTGTGCATTAGATATCATAGGCTTCACAGATTCAGATTGGGCTGGTGATAGCACAGATCGCAAGTCCACATCTGGGTACACTCTCAGTTTGGGGTCAGGCCCAATTTGTTGTTCAAGTAAGAAGCAATCAGATATTGCTTTATCTTCCGTAGAGGTCGAGTACAGAGGAGTAGTCAATTGTGTCATTCAAACAATTTGGCTTCAACACTTCCTTACTGATCTTGGTATGCAATTTCACTGTCTGAATATCATATGGTGTGACAATCAGAGTACACTAAGATTTTGCATAGATCCAGTACAGCAACAACGAACCAAACACATTGAGGTCCACATGCATTTTATTAGAGATTTAGTACATGATAAGATCATTGATTTGCAGTTTTTTCCTTCCTCTGAACAAACTGCTGACATATTCACCAAGACATTCATTGAGAAAAAGTTTCAGACTTTGCAGGATCGTCTTGCAGTGAAGAACACAGTTGCCTAGAAACTGTCATTTTCTTCTTTTGATACATTATATTTTGAGGGGGGTTTTGTTCTCGTGTGGTTTTCCCTCTTTCCTAATTTTTTCTCAGTGTTCATTAGTTGCATTGTACATGAGTACCTAGTATGGCCTAGTTGTTGGGACTCATTTTTTACTCCATAGTGATGTTCAGGGGGGTGTTGGAGAAATTTCTATTTTCGGCACACTAGTTCAGTGGGAGTAACACTAGTTTAGTGGGAGTTAACTGACTAGTTCTATTTTAGACTTTCTAATCTTACACCATCACTATTATGCATGCATTCCTAATTATAGGATGTCATTTCCTATACGAGTGAAGATCACTCACTCATTGATTAGATCATAATATACATTGATTCTCATTATTCATATTGTATCTTTGTTCCTTTTCTTGATAAGTTTTGTTTGTGTATGCTTTAGCTAGGTCTCTTGTGTAAGTTCCCATGAAACATTGACACTAATTCATCAAAACTTTAGTGATCTTGGAATTCTTCTGTCAATGCTTTTCAAGCATCGAAATAAAATTTTAATAAATCCAAGTAATCTCTTGCTCTTCTTAAGGTACGATAGGCCAATTTTGGTCTTACTAGAAGTTAACCATCATCATGGTCATCATCATCAAATATATATCTGTATATAATGTGAATTAATGTAAATATTATCTCACATATAGAATAATATATGGATCATAATCTGATATATCATATAGATTAGTATTTATCACATATATAGATTATTTGATGCTTATGATATTAACCTCCAACTTAATGTTATTTATGATCCTATTGTTTCAGTGATAATGGTCCCTACTGTGCCCGTGTGCATGATAGATCTATAGTTGTATGCAATTGACATTTATAACAGATATATAAACCTTAGCAATTATAATAGATAAATAAATCTTTCTGGGTTTAATTAATATTAAATATATAAAACTTGGAAATTATAATATGATAATTTATACAATATGCAATTAGGTTTTAGTGATATTGGATATGTACTTTCAATGAAATCTCATCATGGTTTTCTATTATTTTTTGTGTTGACATAGAAAAATGGATCTATGGGAATATGATGTCCATTATGCATGATAGATCCTCAGTTATCTCTAATTCAGCTCAATGCTACTAATGCAAACCATTTAAACTCACATGAGATCTTTACATTGCATCTCACTTAAAACTGTGTGTAAGTATTTATCATATCTTAGAGAGCACAACTAAGACACCAAAATTGTTCACTTATCATAATATTTTTAATTAAACCTAATGTGTGTGTGTGTGTGTGTGTGTGTGTGTTTAATTAAAAATATTATGACACGTGGTGGATTCCATTTCATTTAACACGAAAAAAAAATTAGGTAATATTTTTCACCCTAAAGAATGATCCAATCAATGCATACTTAATTGTGGATTTATCATGCACACCGACACATTAGGGATCATTATCACTGAAACAATAGGATCATAAATAACATTATGTTGGAGGTTAGTAGCATAAGCATCAAATAATCTATCATCCATATATTATGATAAATAATAATCTATATGATATATTAGATTATGATCCATAGATTATTCTATATGTGAGATCATATTTACATTAATTTACATTATATATAGACATATATTTGATGATGATGGTTAACGTTACTGAGACCAAAATTGGTCTATTGGACCTTAAGAAAAGAAAGGGATTACTTGTATTTCTTTAAAATGTTATTCCGATGCTTGAAAATCATTAACAAAAGAATTCCAAGATCACTAAAGTTTTGATGACTTAGAAGGTTACGAAGGTCGGTATTGTGACAAATATTTGAAAATTGGGATCTAATTTGGGTATATGTAAGGCATTCTAGGAGAATTTTGTTTTCATCTTCAACCCTCTTGGTGTCACAAAGGTGACAGATTCTTTCTTGTTGTGGTGTTTTGGGGATTGTCTAATGCCCCCAGTTTCACTATGCAACTCATGATAAATAGTTATTATTTTAGCAATATTGATTCTCTTCTTTACGCTAGTCAAAATAGAGAGATACCTTTGATCTTCAAGGTTAGGGTTAACCACCTCCTCATAATATATTAATTTTCGTTTATCCTCTAATTCTTTATCGCACCATAGATTCTCCTTAAATTTAGCTTGTACAATATTTTGAATATCATTGATATTCTGCAAATAACTTGTTTTTTTATTCTCGAGTAATTTAGCCAAGACTTGTCATCATTATGCCATCCCCCCTTGATCCATTGGTGATTTTGGCTAGATTCTAAAGAAATTTTTGGGAGCCTCTTGTCATCCATGTTGTTTGTCTTGTTCTTGTAAATTAAGTACCTAATCATAGTTGTGCTCTCAATGGGGGAAAGGCTCACTTCGATGATGAGGATAGGATAGGGTGTATTTCCCTTAATTTCTAGATTATAAGCAATAAAATTATTTTGGATCTGGTCTATCTTTCTCCAATGTTCTTGAGAGATGTTTCATCCCCAAACTTCACATCCATACAAGATAATAGGAGTGACAAGAGTCTCAAAGAGGAGTTTTTTCTGATCCCATAGTGAAAGTTCTGCTAATTTATAATTATTTTCAAGCCCATAATAAACTTTTCATCCTCCATTTATCCTTTTCTCAATGTTATATTTCCAATTGAGATTCTAATGAATATCAATTCCAAGATACTTGTACAAAGACACTTCCTCAAAGATATTATTTTCATATACTAGGTGATCTTGTTGGATTTAATGATCATAACCTTAGTTTTGTCAGTGTCCACAGTCATAGCTACACTAAGAATATGATCCATAGTAACACATTGATCATATCCATAATTTATATGAATCCATAGTGTGTATAATCTGGATATATCTATTGGACTTATTCGTGAATGAAGGTTCCTTTCAAATTAGGGTTTTTTTTTAGGGTCTTATGTAGGGTTTTATTATGTTGATATATTTTGAAAGCAATAACTAACTATAAAAACAATGAAAATCAGAGTATAATATTTTGAATAATTATCACAAATTTCAATAATATTCCTAAATAATTATTAAGATGAATATTAAATCTAGTTCAATATCAAACTTATGTTAGAGGACCAACCTTCTCTTAGTTGATAATTTCTAGAATATTTTGATTGCTTTGAGACTTCAAATTTAGCACGAGCTATTGCATATTTATTATGTATCATATAAATATATAAGATTACTTTTTAATGAGTCTAATATGATAATAGTAGTGAGGTTTTGGACATCCATCCATTTTCAAATTGTTTCAAATGTAAAATAACAAGAATTATAGGATGAAAGGCTTAATGGCCGTGGAGTATGGCCTAAAAAAATGCTTCTGCTTGGTTAAGAGATCGTCTTCCTTGGACATAAGGAAATAGGTTAACGGCCCAAGACCCAGAGGCATTTGGAAGGAGTGAAATCTCGCCCCATTACGGACCACCAGTGGGTTATTTCAGGTGGCGTGGTTTTCCTTGAATAACGATGATGAGTCAGCTTGCATTCACGGATAGAAGTCAATGATGGTTGTCTCCACTACTAGTTTGACATTCTGAATTATGATAGGTTTTCCCACTCTAAAAAAAAATAGGATGAAAGGATTATGGTTTAAGATATATAATTATGCTTTAACCACTTATCAAAATGAAGAATGTTTCAAAATTCAAAAGGTTTTGGTTTATACTATTGATATGTTCCAATCATGGAAACTAAAAGAAAATGAAATATCAATCATTGAATACATGCATTTATTTCAGCAATGATTTAACCCAAAATAATAAGACATGTTGATTTCAATGATAATATTAAAAATATGATTTAGAGAAATAAGGGAGTTGAAATGCTTATATAACACAAAACAGTACAATGAAAAATGATTTAGAGCAATTAGTTGTTATGATTTCAATAATGATATAATGCAAAACAATACAATGCATTGATTTTAGTGATGACACAATTGTAAATGATTTAGAGCAATTAGTTGCATTGATTTCAATAATGACATAATGCAAAACAATATGCTTTGATTTAAGTGATAACCATATAACACAAAACTAGGGCATATTGATTTCAATGATGGTATTTAAAAAATTATTTAGAGAAATAAGGGAGTCTAAACAATTTCAACAATGATATAACACAAAAGAGGTACAATGAAAATGATTTAGAGAAATTAGTTACTATGATTTCAATAATGACATAATGCAAAACAATGCAATGCATTGGTTTTATGATTTCAATAATGACATAATGAAAAACAATGCAATGCATTGGTTTTAGTGATGACACAATGATAAATCATTTAGAGCAATTAGTTGCATTGATTTCAATAATGACATAATGCAAAAAAATATGCATTGATTTAAGTTACTATACAATGAAAAATGATTTAGCATAATCAAGTAGTTGTATTCATTTTAACAATGATATAACATAAAACAATAGGGTGCAATGATTTCACAGATAATACTATGAAAAATGATGGAGTGCATTACTTAATTGAGGAAATGATACGAGCTAAATTAATCCCTGGTATAAAAGTTCTACATTTTGGCTCTTTTACGGGGATATTTTTAATTTTGGTTGAAATCTTCAATCTACAAATTTGAGTGGCTAAGTCTTAAGAGGTCACAAGTTCAAATCCAGAGGGGGGTAGGGTATGCATACATCTGTAGACTTTACCAATTTGGTGTCTGGCTTGGCTTTGACCTTAAACATAAATTATTATTATTATTATTATTATTATTATTATTATATAATTTGAACATCTTGGCTCTTTTCTTAAATCTTCTATCTGCATATTTGAGTGTTTAAGTCTATATAATCAGATCCAGTGAAGAATACCAAAAAGTGGAATCCTTAGACAACACCATGAAATTAATCCTCTATATTGATTTCAATATCACTATCAAAAATGATTAAGTGCCTTAATTAATTGAAGAAATGATACAAAAGAAATTAATTTTCTATATAGGTGTGATTTATCTATTAGTATTTGCACATTAAAAACATTATAATATTAAGATATACAAAATGTAAAAAACTTAGGAGGTCTCACTTATCTCAAGTTAATCCTTTGCATGGTCTCCAATTTCCATGTCAATTTCAACCTTCATTTCCATATAAACGATATAAAAAGATGGGAAAGTGTGGCAGTGTGTGTAAGAGAAAAAACTGAAGAAGATATATTGAGATCAATTACTATGTAATATATGAGTTATTCAATATCTTCATCATTTCACTTCTTAATGATACGGTGTATTATATATGTTATTCAATATCTTAACAATTCCATTTTGTTATTATTTAACATCTTCATCACTAAACATTGTTACTTTGTTATTATTTGGAACCACCTTAGATCTCTCTTAACTCCAAATCTATCTTGAGTCCAGAGGGATCAAATCCCTAGAGGTGCAAACAAGGAAAGGCTTGCACTTAGAGGCATTTGATCCCACTCTGCCCATGATAAATCCGAAAATAAAATGAATCTACCCTAGTCATATTGATAAATGCACTGATATGCCCAAAAGTCCAAAATAGTGAAATTTTTAAATGAAATATAAAATAGAGAATAAAAAGATGGTTTTTAAAATATCATATATTATCATCTAGGATTTAGATTATTAAAATGGACACCTTAAAATATGAAAAAAAAAATTGGTGAATTTTTTTTATTATGGATAAGAAAAATTTAAGAGATATTATTTTATTTTTTTAATTATTTATTTTAGAAATATTTTTAACTATTTTATTTTTTAACTTATCATAAATTTATATTAATTTTTTTTACTTATAATTTTATAATTTCATTGACAATAAAATTATAATAATGATAATGATAATTAAAATCCACTAAAAAAACTATTTTTTTTGAAATGGAAAAACTAAACTTCCTAGGAAACAAAGACCATGTAACCTTCCACATCATTATTTCCTTATCACAAATTTGTGGATGGTTACTGAAATAGACAAATTCAACTTTTGGGGAGCTTGATTTTTTCTTTGTTAATAAAGTTAAGGAAATGTTTTATTTTAATGTATGTTTTTGGTTGGTTTAAATTAATTTATTTAAAAAATAAAATAAAATAACATTTTAATATTTTATATTAAAAAAAGTTATAGATAAAAAAATATAAATATTAATAAATTTATTTTCAAATAAAAAATATATATTTATTAAATAAATTTATTTTCAACAAAAGTATATGTGATTAGCTTTGGTGGACCCTTTTATCATTATCATCTGAAAGAATTAATTATGAGTGTTGTCATTTCCCAATCTGTCGACTTCACGAAATAATACAATATATTTCAGAATTCCTTTCAGTACAATGTTGGCAGCCTACATAAACGAATTGCGAAAAGAATACATTTCCAAAAAGCTGGCATATGCTCTTCTGTGTCTTTAGACCCCACGGCCTTTCGGACCTCATGTAACTCCATAGGCTTGCTTACTGCATGATCCTCACCTGGAATGTAGATATTATTACCAATTTCAGTGGTAATATAAATTTATTATTTAATTTTTATTTTTATTTTAAATATTGTTTTATAGATAGTTTTTAAAGGTGGTAAATTAGTTGTTAATTTGTATCAGGATAGTTTTGTTGATGATTAGATTTTTATTTTAAAAAATCTTTAATTTAAAGAAAATTAATTTTTAACTAATCAAAAACAATTTTATTTTATAATCTTAAAATAAAAAATTAATATAAAAAAAATATTTTTTTATCAATTATAATTTGAAAAAAATCAAATTATTCTTTTACATGTTTATAATAAAATAATAAAAAAGTTAATAACAAATAATGTTTATAATAAAATAATAAAAAACCTAATAACAAATACCGTAAATTTGGAAAATGACAACACTAATATCATACGGATAAAGTACCCTATTAATAATAAATGGTTTGATGTTTTCACTGAGATGTCTAAAAGAACCACTGCACAATATTAACAACTATGGAAATATCTAACTAGTTCTTATCTTTTAATCTTATTTATAAATCTTTTAATCTTATTTATAATATTTTTTTTAAAGTAATTTTTTTTTTTTTATTATATTAAAACTTCAAAAATACACCATGACATGTAGGTGTTAGTTGTCCCGCCTGTGAAGGAAACCGAGACAGCTAGCCTATCCAAAATAGCATGTAAATTCAAAAACTTGTTTCGCCACTCTGCCCAAAGAAAACCAGGGTGCATGACCAGTTTCAGCAACAGTTTAGTAAGGCCTATGCTAACGCTAACAGGGCTATTAACTAGAAGAGCTACAACTCTGATAAACATCAAAAAGAGAGAGAATTGGAGACAATGTTGAACAGAAGAACCTATTCACCGGTGTCCTCCCGGTCGTCCGTCTCCTTGCCGCTACTGATAGGAATGGCATAGAGCTGAGTGCAGGTGGGGCATTGTCGTCGTGGAGTGGCACTGGAGTAAGCTGCATACAGCATGTCCAAGCATTGGCTAACGCGGACAACCCTGAAGATTTGGTCGTCCACTATGCTGCGGACCTCGAAGATCAAGTTCAGGTGCTCCAGGTGAAGGAGTGGTGGCGGGGGTGGCAACTTTTGCTTAACATCTGTCTCCTAGTGTGCATGTTGCGTTCTTTGCGGCTGCAAGTCGTTGTTGCCTTCCGGCAACTCTTCCTCCACCAAGCAGGTGGCGAATTCCTTAGTGGGAGTGTCGCTGGGACCGTGTGCAGCTCGCGGGTGGAGAGGTGGTGCTTCTTCTTCAAAGCACACCAAGAGGTTCCAATTGTCCGGAACCGTAAACATTCGACTTTCAGAAAAGTCGTGGGGGAGTTCCATCGTCGGAATTTCCTCAACATAAGTTATGGAGGGCGAGTCTACTGCCGTGGCCTCCCTGTGTCTCTTCCTCTTAGCAAGAACCAGAGCCCGCTCGAACCGTTTGTGTCTTTTCCGCCGAGAGTCGGCCATGTACCACCCTGCTCCTATGCGGGGTCTTCCTCTAGCTCGTGGCATGATGAAAATGAGGACAAGAGCCAGGATTTCTCTTGTGTGCCTATTCTTGCTCGGCTCTGTGAGCTGCAAATGCATCCTAAGGCGACAAAACACTTTCATCCCATAGCGTTTTAGGAATTGACCAATGCCCAGTTTCACTATGAAGCTAGTGAGAATGTGTTCTTATCTTAGCAATACTTATTTTTTTCTTTACACTTGCAAAAAATAGATAATTTTGATCTTCTAAATTAGGGTTGATTATATATATATATATATATCCTCGTAAAGTAACCCGACTATATTCAGATTTTTATGAACACAATGGTGTGCTTATCATTAAAAGAAAAAAAGCAAGGGATGATGATTTATATGCTTCTCCACATTTTAAAGATGTTAAAGTGAATTTTGGCTATCAATTTAGTGTTTAAAGATGTGAAAGTGAATTTTAACTATCAATCTAGGCGTTTAAACATAAGCCACATCCATCCAATGAGATGATAATGTCATTCAATGATACTAAATTATTAATTTTCATGTATAATGTAATTTTGTGTTTAATCATCATCATCATCATCATCATCATAAAGTATTATATATCCTCGTAAAGTAACCCGACTATATTCAGATTTTTATGAACACAATGGTGTGCTTATCATTAAAAGAAAAAAAGCAAGGGATGATGATTTATATGCTTCTCCACATTTTAAAGATGTTAAAGTGAATTTTGGCTATC
>ML787454.1:50579-67421 GCA_009831015.1 Picea engelmannii | reverse complement strand
GAAGCAAAAATTACCTTGTAAAAGTATATTGTAATTTCATTGTAAATCTGGACCGTTCATTATAAGGTCGCAGATCTAACGATAGAGATTATGTTAGGGTTTTTTTCCCTAGAAGGCAACCCTCTTTTATGAGGGAAATGTATCGTGGCTATGGTTGATGGTGAATATTGTATTCTGAGAGAGGAGACGGTGAGAGAAAGAAGAGGAAGTTACAACAGGTTTTGTTGTAGGTTGTATCCCTTCATTTGCTGGATAATAATAAAGGAAGGACCTGGCAATTTCTCTGGTGGATGTAGCCCACACTGGGTGAACCACGTAAATCTGTGTCTCTCTTGTATTCTGTGTCTTCTGTGTTTTGTTTCTGCATTTGTCTTATTTTATTGCTCCACGGTCCTGTTTTTCTAACAATTAATGGATTATAGGTCTTCCAACCTTTGTCTTTTTTCTTTACCCATGCTAGGTCCATGTTCTTTTCAAATTTATATTAGTTGTGTAATAGTCAAGTATTCAACTGATTTGATACCATATGATCCATAAATGAAGGATTTATAGCCCACTCACTTCACCAACATGGATACTTTTGGAATTCACTTTTTGTTCTCTATTCTTGGCCTTGGAAAGTGATATCATCGTTTAGAATGGCTATATGGATTTTGTTCTCATTTCAATTATGAGTGCAACTACTCTATAACACTACTCGAGATTGGTAAGATTGCATGTTATCTGTTGTAACCTCCACACAACAAACCACCAACTAACAATGTAATGATAATCAAGGTTCTACAACTATTCTATCATTAAGAAATCTATCTTTGTTACAACCCCGTTGAGTGTTGATATCAAAATGAACTAGATCTCTCAAAATGCTCAAGGTTGAGTCACTATCATGGTTCTAGATGTGTGTTTTGTTTTGATTGTAGTGGCTTGATTGATGATTGTCTCATTGATTTCAATGGTTTCTTGATTGAAGCAAGGTAATGGATATATCCTCCTATGTTTAACTGATAACCACACCAACTAGCCACTAATCTTCAAACTAAATCAATACTAAGTGGTAGAGTTACCTACAACATACATATGTACATATAAATACAATCCAACAATTACAAAATGTATATGTATTACACCAATTATGAACAAAGACTAATAAGTTCCAACATAAAAAAAGATAACATCACTTTAATTAATGGCAATGTTTCCGCACACTCCAACAACAATACAATTAATTACTCTAGCATTAAATTCAAACTAACAACAAATATAATGTATTTCTCCAACAATGAGTAAGAATAGGGATGTTGTGGTTACATGGTAGTATTTTCCCTAGCAAGACATGTGAATAAATAAGCTCAGATGAGACAAGTAGCTACCAAATAATTTTCTTCCTCTAAAGCTCAACAATTGACATAGGAATGACCATGTATTTGTTTTATATGGATTATTTGTATTCTGGCTCTTTTTCTTAATGCCCATTTTCTTGCTTCAGAATGGTATCACTCCCAATCAAGGCCCATGTGAGTATAATCCAACTCAATACAATTAATAGATATGTATATATAGTGGCTCCAACATTAATGAAATATGAGGGAAAGAACAAAGTGGAAAACATATTGATAATAAGACAAACTCAACAAAGTGCCAACGATTGGTGTTGGAGATGCAATATTAGCAACTATAAAGTCCAAAGATTAATGGAATGTGATAATTAAAGCATACACTACCAATTCAGAAATTTATTTGTTGCATGCACACATTCATCTAATCAAACAAACAAAGGGGAGGAGACTATCAAATATTGCATACGAGGGAATGCCCTTGTTGATGTGTATGGCTTGCATAAAGCATCAAACTCTAGGAAACAACTACATATGGGTTGTAGGAGAGGCATATGGCTTCAATCCTTCATGAATTTTTGTGTATAGGCTTGTTAAATAATTCTCATGACTCATCTAAGTGCCAATGGTCACCATAATCCATTACTTTCTATTATATAGGAACATGAATAGAAATTTGGGAAAGCAATTGCAACAACTATACTATTACAAACATAGATCTCAGTGAAAACAATTAATTGGATGGTCTAATTTTCATGGTTGTTTTGTGTAACAAGACAAAGGAAAAACATTGATTCTCAAGAGAATTAGCCTCCAAAAGTCCTCGATTTCCATAGAAAACCATTAAAACACAATTGAGAATAACAAGACCATCACACATACATCACACATCAATAAAGTATCATGGTAGACACAACAATCCATCATAATGAACACATAGATTTTACCCTAGAAACCCAGATGGGAAAACTAACATTCAATGGTTTCTCAACTTTCATTTTGGCAATATCAAGTTACAATGCAATCCATGGCTCTATGTCCATTTAACAATCCACACGACTCCTTCTCCTTTGCATTCTAGTCTCTTGGACAAAACACCCTTTGAGAGTAAAGTTACAAGAAGATATAGGGGAGTCGAGGGGTAATGGGAAGGACAAGAGACTAACCTTTCATTCCCCATTCATTTCTCTCTTTTCCTCTCCTATTTTCATTTTCCCCCTTTATTTAACTCTTAGTTTTTCCTTTATTTTGTCTCATTTCCTTTATTTTGTCTCATTTAATTTTTAACACTTACATTGTATTTTATTATTTTTCCACAGTCATTAATAATTGAACTAAACTTAGGTATTGAGTCTTACAACCATTGTCTTCTGTTCAGATCCATTTTGGATCAAGATGATTATCCCACTTCTTCTATGAAATGCTTGACCTTCATCATTATATTTTTAGAGGCAAGTCCCCTAGTGGGGCAAGTAGTAGGTTTCTCACTTCCTTCTCCTAGTACTTTCACACTATTAGAAAGATGTCCTATGGCTAACTTCTAGGCTTACATGGTAGATCTATAAGGTGGCATAGGCCCAATGAGCCTCTTGACCCCATGACCATCATATACTCCATTTGAGATGCCTTTCTCTTCATGAGCTTCCTCATTATTCTTCATCCCTTCAAGTTGGTTCTTTACAAATAAGAATGTTTTTTTTCTTCCTTTTATGTATTCCTTGAGATGTACTTTTGTGCTCTCGTTATCTTCTTTACATTATACTTATTAGACTCTTTACAATATGTTTATTACACTTTCATGGATTAATTTTATCCTTTAATATATAAATTAAATTAAATTAAATATATACAAAATAATAAAAGAAATGACATCAACTCTATCACTACAACAAAATATTGCAAAATTAATAACCAAGCTAATTTAAAAGAGAATGATTCTAAAAGGAAACGAAGGAAAAGTAGACGTTGTGTAAGACCGTGATTGCGAATGTCATGTTCATCATTATAGTAAGGATGAAGCAAATATATGTGTGTAAACCAATACATTTTGGAGTTTTCTACAAGAAACCAATTCTAGTTATCAATATTTGTGTTTAATTTTGGCGAGGAGGTTTTTTAAGTTATCAATCATTGTGTTAATTATGGTGGGGACGTTTCTTTGTTGTTGTTATTGACATATTTGTAATTTCGTATTAACCACACAAATCAGTTAACAAGTTTGTTTCAAAATCATCTTGTTATATTTCCATCATTGTCAAATTTCCATATATGCTCAAGATGAGAAATAAATAAAATATGGTATAGGGATAACATCCCTATACCTAATGTGCACCTAATGTGCAATGTCCTTTTATAATATGTTTCTAGTTGTACATAATAAGCATAATTTTATTTTATGTATTTTGTGTAGAAAAGGATGAATCTTTTGAGGTAAAATTGTTTTCTTAAATTTTGTACTCTAAAAAAGATTTGCACCTCAAGGTATTCATTCTCTCTCCAAACTTGATAGATTCGTAGTTAAGATGACTGTATGATGATCTATTTTATTACATGATACCACATATATATATATATATATATATATATATATATGCAATTATGAAATAGATAGCATCCCATTATACACATGGGCCACTAAAATGCATCGCTATTGTTTTCCAAAATAAGGGAGAATAAGGCATGGTCGATAACAAAAATATTTTTAGAGTAAGAAAAATATGTTGAATTTGTTTCAATGTTGACCCAAGTGTATTCGTGTAGTCAATTTTTTATTGAGTAGTAGAGATGAAAATCCATGTTCCACAAAGTTGGATGATCTACAAAAGACATTGATCCACAAAATCCCAAGTACGTTGACATCGAAGGAAAGGATCAGATCACCCACCAATCCAATAATCTAAAATTGTTTGCTCATTAAGATTAAAGTTGTAGAGCATGTCTCTGGTGTACCTAAGGATCCACCTCCCTTAATTACGGTGGCACTAAATTCAAAATTCTATATTTCCAACTTAAAGTGATTCACCAACAATCTCTATCATCGAGAAAATACTATATAACATGCATCGATGCATACTAAGGTAAAACAAATACAACAATAAATATAAATTCATGAATAAATATGCATTGGAAAATACAATGCCATCAAATGTATCTAAACATATACAATGTAAATTCAACACATTCTAGACATTATTACAACAATATTTATGACATTAACATCTAAAATTAAACATGTAATAACTAGCTCATATCACAAATGCATACCCAACACTTATACAATAGCATATGCAGTATTCTATTCTATCATACTAAAGAAACTTTCGACCTTCAAAGCAAGCATATTAATCTTGCTCAATTACTCATTCCATTCAAATAATTCATAATAAAGCTGACCAACAAAAAGTAATAATAAACAACAAGAATAAAATACTTACTTTTGTTGGAATTCACTGTACTAACCACAAGTGAATGCTTTTCCACTTAATCATGAGCACTTTATTGTAAAGGCCACCTCCAAGTTAACTATGAGACCACAAGGGTAGAATTTCTATACAATAGCTCTAAACCCTCTCACACAACCCAAACCATAATTCTCATAAAAGGAAAAACATCCACTCACAACTATTCATCTTCAACCAATAATACTCTTCCTATTGTATTGTCCTAAACAAATTATTCTCTACCACATCATCCTCAAGAAATCCACTTTCCCTCTGGTGCTCCATTGTACACCAGGGGATCACTTCTACTAGGAATTGGATTTCCAACTTGAAGCAATGGTTGATCTTTCCTCCATTCTTCACACGTAATTCTAGTCATAGTTATCACATTCTTCCCAAAGGAAAATGCACAAGAACATAAGATGTAACAACATAAGAGAAAATGTCCTCCGATGGGGTCATAGGGGTCATTCCATGCAATGAATGCAGACAGCTCATGGCCTCGAGGTTTGGGAGCCCACCGTCCAACGACACTCATGGAAAGTAATCGGGCCATCTCTCACATGTGGACTAAATGCTTGACGGACGCTCGGTTCAGGCGAATTGAATCCATCTGTGATATGGACACCAACTTAGCTATGACAACACAAGGGAAGCTCAGAGCCCAGTCTGCGAGGGGTGTAAAACTCAATCAATTAACCTTCCCTGTGGATGATTGTACCTTTGGAAACATTCAAATGCAGGGGATGGAGCATTATGAGGCTTAAGATAAGGAAATTGATGTAGAATTCATACCATGGATCCCAAATACTAGCACCTCATGCTCTAGAGAGATGAAGTACCACCGTACAATCGATCTCCACTGGCACCTGAAGACTCTGTTAGGGAAATAAGAGATTACCTACTCCAACTACAACACAACCTATAGTGAGATTATGCTTCAATTGGAGTACCTAGTCCAACTACAGATCGAAGATGTGGACCAAAAAACAACTCGGTTGTTGGCAGAACGACTGTAGATCCGTACCTCAACGAGCCAGAGAAGACAACCAACATGTTCTTGAGGAAACCGTGCCTCCTCCACGTGCTTAATTTTTGAATGATTAATTTTCATAGGCTATGGCAGACTAGCTAAACAACCGTGTTTTTGTTTTTTATACATAGGCTATGGCAGGCTAGCTAAACAACTGTTTAGATGCCAGATTCTCCAGTAAAGACAGTTTCATTTTTGCAATTATGTAAACAGTGACTGGCTAATTTTTTACAACAAGAAGACTATAATGTACCTACACACAAAACCAAAATATAATATGGGAATGGTTACCCACTTGGTCAACAATTAAAACTTAGTATATCATGTCATGCTTCAAACATAAATCATATGTTTAGAATGATTCTTGCCATATTTTTTTAAACATTTACGTGCATAATGATTAATCTAGAGGTTAAAACTGGGGTATTACAAAACCTTTTGTAATAGTGGATTACAACCATCAATTCTTGAGTTATCTATATATATTAGAAAACCTTTTGTAATAGTGGATTACAACCATCAATTCTTGAGTTATCTATATATTTCTCTATGTGCCTCATCGAAGCTATACATGTTTGGCTTATATTGTAAAGGTTGTTCTTTGGTTGGGTTATGAAACATTTAAAAGCTTCTTTATTGTCTCTAATATTGTCTCCAAGCAAGTGTGTCTCTATAGACAATAAGAAATTGTCTTTTCGGAGACCATATAGAATGGAATCTTTTGTCTCTGGAAAGACTATAACCATTTTATCTATCAAAAACAATATATATATATAAAAGAATGTTTTCTTGAAAATAATTTTTTTTTGTATGAATACTTCTTGTCAATGAATAAAGGTATTGATTCCGGAAAGTGTGAAACAAACATAAATACTACAAAAGAAACTATTTTGTTGGAATTTGGTGACAAACAATTCCTCCAAGAATAGATTTTGAATCCTATTATTTGGCATTGGTTGCAACTAAATATACCAAGTTAGAATATGGATAGGAGTGCATTTAATAATCAGTTTCTTATGTAACTATGTATGAAATGCTATACATTCATGTATGCCCGTAGAGGTAAGGGGGCGATGAGTGGAGTGAGCAGGTGAGAAATGATTGAGATCCTGGAAGGCTGTTGTAATTTTCCATGCTATGAACAATAAGAGAATCGATACCTCTGCTTGGTGGACGTAACCCAACGTTGGGTGAACCACATTAATCTCCATGTTCATCATTTTTTGTCTGGCATCTGATTTTCTGTTTATGTATTTTTCTTCTGCGTTTTAGTTTGTTTTATGACTAATAGGGACAACAATTGGTATCAGAGTTGAGTTGGTATAAGCAACAGTGCCATCATCTGAGTGAGCGTCGACTTCAGAGGTGTTGGTCAATCTGATTAAAGGGAGTGTTGTAAGTGAAGGAGGCTCATGTGGGTTTGGTAGCATAGTTAAAGAACCCCCTTTCCTATCAAAAATAGTTGTGGGAAGTCTAGTCTTAGACGGAAAAGGGTGTGGAGCTTGATATCAGGTGGTGGAGTCTGCGGATCTGGAAAAATGCACTTTGATCTCAGCAGTGCCACATTTGACAGCATTGCATCTCTCGATAGAGATGCAGACCTCCATAAGATTGGGATCGTACCCATATTATTCCAACGGGTGCCTTGCCAATATTCGGGGGTGAATGTCACCTTCCATGTTGATGCAGGAGCCAACTATTATCAGCGTTGGGTTATATGGTTGAAGGGAGCATTGACCTCTTGGTATAGGGAGTGCTGCTTTCAAATCAACACTGGGCTCCCCTAGTGAAGGGAGCGTCGATTTCAAGGGAGCACTTACGAATTTTCGGTTTTAGCAACCAGCGTCAATCTCTCCTCTGGAAGGGAGCGCTGACCTATGTGGTGTCTGTTGCGTGAAGGGTGAGGTTGGATTTGGCTAATGTTTTATGGTCGAGTCCCAAGGTGTGGTGTCCTGCAAGAATAACAAAGTGTCTACTTTCCTTGATGTTTTGTAAGCAACATTAATCAATCTGGAATGCTACAGCTCTCAATTTTGGTTTCTGCAGACCAGGGATGAGCTTGGAAATTCCCTGGTAGAGGGAGTATTGCAGAGCTTGCAGAAGGCAGAGTCTCACACAATAGTCAAGAGAGAACAAAGGATGAGAAGCAACAAAACGACTAAAATGATGAAAACTCAGAGTGTTAAGTTTGAAATTGAGAAGTTCAATGGAAAGAACAGTTTTGAGATATAGAAGCTCAAGATGCACGATCTGCTCGTGCAACAAGGCGTGGTGAAGGTGCTTTTGGTAAAATCAAAGAAACCTGTGACCATTTCATATGAAGAGTGGGAAGAGATCGATGCGAGCGCACTGAGTGCCATACGTCTATGTTTCGTCGATGATGTTCTGTTCAACATTGCTATGGAGAAGACAACAACTGGTTTGTGGACAAAGCTGAAAATCTTATATATGACTAAATCCTTGACGAACAGGATCTTCCTAAAAAGACAATTGTACAGTTTTCACATGAAGGAAGGTACAAAAATAACTGATCATTTAAATACTTTTAATACTTTTTTAGTCTAGTTGACTAGCATGGGAGTGAAATTCGAATCTAAAGACAAGGCGATTACATTATTGTGTTCTTTGCCCAAGTCATGGGATCACTTTGTTACCTCTATCAATTTCAGTTCAACATAAAGTATTGAGTTTGATGTTATTGTTGGAGCTTTACTGTCTGAGGAAACAAGGAAGAAATCCAATTTAGAAACCTCTACATCTGAGGCGATCGTGGTCAGAGGAAGACCTAAATAAAGATGACATGTTTAGAGTAATTTCTCTTAGTCAAAGTCGAAGGGAAAGAAGAGCAAGCTTAAGTGTTGGTTTTGTGGAAAATCTAGACACCTGGAGAAGTATTGTTGGAAGCGACAACAAGCCTCCAAAGAAGACCCTCCAAAGGAGATGAAGGAAGCAAACACAACTGAATCAGGTTCAACAACAAGTTCAGGTATGACTGATGAAGTTTTAACAATTGGTATTGTTTCACTTTATAATCAACAATGGTTATTATATTCTGGTGCTTCAAATCACATGTGTCTTCATAGACATTGGTTTATTACTTACCAGTCTATAGATGATGGAATTGTTTACATGGGAAATGATATATCATGTAAAGTTGTGGGAATTGGTAGCATTCGAATTAAGATGTTTTATGTATCTGTTAAGATACTAACTGATGTAAGACATGTACCTGAGCTTAGGAAGAACCTAATCTCTTTGGTAGTCTTAGATATTGGAGGATATAAAAGTATTATTCAAGGTGGAGTTATGAAGGTCTACAATGGAATCTTACTGGTTATGAAAGCAAATAAGGTTGGAAACTTGTTTCTGTTAGAAGGAAGAACCGAGTCAGATCATGTGACAACTGTATCTGAGAATGACAATGATTCTATTCGACTGTGGCATCAATGGTTGGGCCATATGAGCGAAAGAGGATTGAAGGTATTATGTGATTGCAAGTTACTTCCTAGCCTAAAGTCTTTAAAGTTAGATTTCTGCAAGAACTGTATTTATGGAGAACAAAATAGGTAGAGATTTAAAGTCGGAAGACAAACCAATAAGGGAATCCTTGATTATATCCATTTTGATGTTTGGGGACCATCCCCTACTATTTCGTATGGATGATCATCATACTTTTTTACTTTTATAGATGATTTCTCTAGGATGGTGTGGATCTATATGTTGAAAAGAAAGGCTAATGCATTTATTTTTTTCAAGCAGTTTAGATCTTTAGTGGAAAAGAGCATTGGTAGGTCCATTAAATGTTTAAGAACTTATAATGTTGATGAATTTACGTCAATGGAATTTGAGAACTATTGCAAGGAGTTTGGGATTGATAGGCATAAAACTACTGCCTATACTCCTCAACAAAACGAAGTTGTTGAATGCATGAACAAGATTCTTCTAGAGAGAGCAAGGAATATGCTTAGTAACACCAACTTGCAGTAGGAATTGTGGGAAGAAGCAGTAACTACAACTTGTTATCTGGTGAATCGATCACCATCAATAATAATAGAGTGCAAAATTCCTGAAGAGGTATGGATAGGTCACCCTTGTAATTATTCTAATCTTAAAGTTTTTGGTTGTGAATCCTATGCTCTAATTCTGAAACATCATCTTTCTAAATTAGATCCAAAATAAAAAAGGCTTATCTTTGTTGGATATGGTGAAGGTATTAAGGGGTACAAGTTGTGGGATCCTACTTCCCACAAGATCATCATTAAAAAATATGTAATATTTGATGAATCATCTCTCATCAAATCAGATGTAGATGTTCAAATGAAACAGGTAGAAGTACCTAGGTATCAACAGATTCAGTTTGAAACTCGTTCAACTATAGATGAGAGTGAACATGAACAAGTTTCTAAAGATGTTCATGAAGAGGTTCTTGCAGAGGAAAACATGGATGATGATGACAATCATCAGATTGTGGATGAGCCACAAAATTCCCTGAGGTATACATGGGTTAGAGTTCCTCCAAGAAGGTATGATGATTTTGTTTCATCAATTTCTTTAAATACTAATGATGATGAACCTTTGTGCTATCAGGAAGCTATGGAGGGTTCTAATAGTGAAAAAATGGAAAGAAGCAATGAAGGATGAAATGAATTCTTTAGCGAATAATGCTACACGGGACTTGGTAGAACTTCCAAGAGACAAGAAAACTATAGGTTGCAAGTGGGTCTACAAGATGAATAAGGGTGTTGATGATAAGGTAGAGAGGTAAAAAGAAAGGCTTGTTACAAAAGGATATTCTCAAAAAGAAGGTATTGAATTTCATGAGATTTTTTCACCAATTGTTAAGATTGTTTCAATTCAAATTGTGTTAGCATGAGTTGTGTCACTTGATTTGAGTTGGAGCAACTAGATGTTAAGAATTTTTTCTTACATGGAGATTTGGATGAGGATATTTACATGGAGCTTGATTTGAGTTGGAGCAACTAGATGTTAAGAATTCTTTCTTACATGGAGATTTGGATGAGGATATTTACATGGAGCAACCTGAAGGGTTTGTTCAGAATCGCAACAAGAAATTTGTTTGCAGGATTAGGAAATCATTGTATGGTCTGAGGCAGTCACCCAAACAATGGTACAAGAAATTTGACTCTTTCATGATGAGCCAGAATTATACAATGAGTGAGTATGATCATTGTGTTTACTTTCAGAAATTGAATAATGGCATATTGAATATCTTAGTATTGTATGTTGACGATATGCTTTTAGCAAGCAAAAGCATAACTAAGATCAACAGGTTAAAGGCTCAAATGGCTAGGACGTTTGATATGAATGATCTAGGAGCATAAAAGAAGATTTTGAGCATGGAGATATTCAGAGACATGAGGAATGGTAAGCTTTGGTTGTCACAACAGAAGTATGTTGAGAAAATACTTTTGAGGTTTGGTATGAACAGTGTGAAACCAATTTCTGTACCTTTATCTTCCCATTTTAAGATTTCTTCAAGTTTATGTCCTATTACAAAGCAAGAAAAGGAACATATGTCTCGAATACCGTATGCTAATGCAGTAGTAAGTTTAATGTATGTGAGGGTTAGTACAAGACCAGACATTTCACATGCAGTTGGGGTTGTCAGCAAATATATGGAAAATCCAGGTAAAGAGCAATGGGCAACAGTGAAATGGATGCTTCGGTATCTGAGGGGCACAAGTGATTATTGTATCACCTATAACGGTGGTTGTGAGTTAGTCTGTGGATATGTTGATTCTGATTTTGCAAGTGATTTGGACAAAATGAGGTCAACTTCAGGATATGTCTTTACTCTTGCAGGTGGAGCTATTAGTTGGATGTCAAAGCTACAGAGCATTGTTGCTTTATCCACTATAGAAGTATAATACATAGTTGCTTCACATTATTGTAAAGAGGCGGTTTGGTTAAAAGGTTTGTTTGGTGAGTTTGGAAGGGTGCAAAACAAAGTAAATCTACTCGGTGATAGTCAAAGTGTTATTCACTTGGCTAAAATTACAACCTTCCACGGTAAAACTAAACATATTCCTATTAAGTACCATTTTGTAAGACATGTCATCGATGAAGGTGGAGTTTCTCTTGAAAAAGTTCATACAAAAGAGAACTGGACATACATGTTCACAAAACCAGTACTTTTAGAGAAGCTACAATGGTGCTTGGCTTCTCTTGGCTTGCAGAAAAGGTGATGATCAAAAGAAAGGAGAAAGGTATCAGGTTAATTGTTGTCAAGATGGAGATTGTTGGAATTTGGTGACAACGAATTCCTCCAAGAACGGATTTTGGATCCTATTATTTGGCATTGGTTGCAACTAAATAGGCCAAGTTAGAATATGGATAGGAGTGCATTTAATAATCAGTTTCTTATGTAACTGTGTATGAAATGCTATAAATTCATGTATGCTCGTAGAGGCAAGGGGGAGATGAGTGGATTGAGGAGGTGAGAAATGATTGAGAGCCTGCAAGGCTGCTGTAATTTTCCATGCTATGAACAATAAGAGAATCAATACCTCTGCTTGGTGGCCCAACGTTGGGTGAACCACGTTAATCTCTGTGTTCATCATTTTATGTCTGGCGTCTGATTTTCTGTTTATGTATTTTTCTACTATGTTTTAGTTCGTTTTATGGCTGACAGGGACAACACTATTTACAAAAATTGTGTATATTGTTGTATTTCTCTCTACAAATGGGCAAAGCCTTGTCTATATGAAACAAAGGAATATAATAATAAAAATTAACTCTCACAAGTATGTAAAAATAATAAATTGAACTTTGTAGTACCTATGGAATTGATATACATGTATATTAATCATATTGCAGATAGTGTAATTCTTCCATCATCAATTCCATCACAGTTGGGATAAGTGACATTCCCAAATATATAGACAAAGGATCTGTTATGATAGTATAACAAATTATTTATCATTAAACAATTAAATGATATTTTTACTTCCAGTAGCTAAATAATAAATATCCATCCAACCCTTGGATGAATCTTCAACCTTCTATCCAAAAGGAGCAAAGTGTAAATTTTTCGCTTACAGGTAATGGTTAAACATTTGGATTTTGACATAATATTTCGATATCCCTAAGCTTTGTAAAGTAAAATTCTCTTTCCTTCTCCAAACTATCTATCGAGAGCTTCAACTCTATGATTTGCATGCACAAATTCAATAAGAAAAAGAGTAGATATAAAATATTATAAATAAACAAATATAGAGATGAACAAGGAAAATGCAAGCAAAAGTAGACTATAAATGGAGTGAGATACTGATTTTCTCAATTGAAACAAAACTATGATGGGGTTGTAGATGAAATGTTGGGCATAAAGGATCTTTTACTCTGAAAAACACATCTTACCCTTTTCTAACAAAGGTTTTCCTGTGAAAAACACATCTTACCCTTTTCTAATAAAAGTAAAAACAAGATTATTTATGGCATAGTGTAAACTATACCTAGATTAGGATACAATGATGATACTTTTGGATTTGAACTTGTGACTTTTTAGGAAGAAATTCATGTTCTTAACCATTAGGCCCACTCAAGATGTATAATAGAAATCCAAAAAAATTGTACACCAATTTTATTTACTAATACACAACACAAAAAAAACTACATATAAATAATAATTTTTAATAAATAAGAAAATCCAATAAAATTACATTTTGTATAGAAAGCGACATAGCCAATATAGAATTGCTCCATTGTGGATAATAAATCTAATTTTTCAGGTAATCCGAATGAAACTACTACTGTGGGAGAAAGGACAAATTAGATTGGCCTGCATTTATCTTTAGCTATTAAAATAGGAATTGATCATCAACTATTTGTTTGCTAAAAATAAATTTTAAACTTTGTTACATGAGATTAGAGATGAGGAGGGATATATAATGTTTTCCTAATTGGAAATTGTCTACCGAAAACAACTTCAATTTGTCTATTCTAAGAATACGAAGAGACATGACCGCTGAAATTATAAATTACATAATTGTAGATGTATATTGTTTTAGAGAGTTTCCATGGCAGGACACACCTCAATTGAAGAGTCCCTTTGAAAATATTTTTACTATTTGGTATAATTTTGCCAGGCGTTGTGTAATTATTCTACAAAATGTTTTTTTCATCAGAATTTGGTCATATAAATTTCCACGAAATCATTATTTTTTGTTGTTTAAAATCCATTTTTGAATGCAAAAATGGATTCAACATGCTGAAAAACCTTTGGGGCATTCGAATTATACAAAAATAATCACTCAAATCTACGGATCTAACAATTTATTCTAGCAAATATCCCCCAAAAATATCATCGGAAAAGAGTCATTTTGTAGAACATTTAGATTACAACATTTTGATATAGTTGGTTGTGCAATTATTTCAGATTTCATTTATTTGTAGACACATTCCACTCAAACATTTGGTCACCACAAATCTTACAATATTTTAAAATCTTTTATTATGTAGTTTATTACCTTAAATCTTAGATGTAATGTTGTTAACAAGTGCTCCAAATTATGGAAATAATTGAAACCAAAATGAAAGAAACAAGCAAATGAACACACCATTCACACAAATGAACACAAAATGTGGCCTGAAAAACTCAATATGGAAAAAATCCAAGCTAGAAGATGAGGCTTATGATCTACTCTCTTTTTATCAAATGTAAGCACAAAGTGTTAGAATTAATGCTTACTTTAGAATTGGTTGGGTTTTGTTGGAGATTGTTGAGATATTCTCTCAACCTTTATGTCCAAGTTTGGAATAAGTTGAATCTCACAACACTTATATAAGTGTATTGTATTTGGGTTTGCATATGCAATAATAAAAATAGTATGCGTGCAATTTTTCTAAGTTGGTATTAAAGTTGGTTTCTTTTGGGGTACCTCCTTCACGGGAGGGCTCGAAATATGTAAGTGTGAGAGAGTAGAGTGTCTTGTTTTATGTATTATTGTTTCTGTGTGTGAATAGGAAGTTGTCGCTGCCAGTAAATTGTTAGTGTGTAGATTTTCATGTGGGTGAATCTATTGAAAGACATATGCCGACATCGGGGAGGTGTAATTTGTGAGAAGCTTTTGTTGGTCATTTTCAATAAATCTTGGGTTAGAAGAATCCACCATGATAAACTCTTAGGGAGGCGAGAATATGGAAATGGATTTGAATATAAACTATTACCCAGTGTGTCCTCAATCAGAGATGGTGCTGGGAGTGCTACCTCATATCGACATGTCTTCTTTAACAGTCCTAAAGTTGAACAATGTGCCAGGACTTCAAATATTTAACAACAACGAGTGGGTGATTGTAAAATATGTTACCAACATGCTTATCATCCACATTGGCATCCAACTACATATGTTGAGCAATGATAGGTACAAGAGCATATTGCATAGGACGTTGGTGAGCAAGGATAAAGTGAGGATGTCTTGGCTCGCCTTCTGCATTCCTCCTCTTGATTTGTTTGTTGTCCCATTGAAACAATTGATCAACGATAAAAATCCATCATTTTTCGATGCCATGAGCTAAAAATAATTCAAGAAACACAAGAAATGGAAATGTGTAGCGATGAGGCATGGAAGGATGGTTACGTTTTTGAACGAATTTTTTATTTTAAGAAATAGTTATATTAATTTTTAAGAAATGTGTAAGTATTATTTTGTTTCTAACATTATATGATGAAGAACCTCTCATAGAACAAGGTAACATAACTTAAGTTGGTGGTTATTGACGTTCTTCGATGCCACAAGAACACATCATTGGTTTGATTATGTCTACAATATGTTATAAGTTGGTGGTTCTTGTTGTACGTCAATGCTCCAAGAACAATGGTTACTATGTATCTTTGTGTGTTTGTGTATGTGAAAAAGGTTAGGTTGTATGATTGACTAATGGAAACATTTAGTATCTAGACTTCTTTCCTATATCACTGGCGAAAATAATGAGCTATGTATCTTGAGAGATGGAATTATGTCAATAGGACGATTCAATATCTAAACTACTTTTCGAGGTATGTCAAGAATCACCATTCATTACAAATATGTCATTGATGGTCAGAAGTAATTGTATCTTCAATGGATGAAGTGGTAGCTCAAATAAATGGGTGAGAAATAGCGTAGTCTATGAGAGTTCAGAAGTGGATCAAGATGTTGATGAACACCATACCAGACAATGATCAAATTTCATAAATACTTTTATTTTTTTTCAATGTTTTTATTTGTGATGTAAGCATTAAGGGGGGTGTTGGAATTGATTCTTACTTTAGAATTGATTGGGGTTTGTTGGATATTGTTGAGATATTCTCTCAACCTTTATCTCCAAGTTTGGAATATGTTGGATCTAAAAACACTTATATGAGTATATTGTATTTGGGTTTGTATATGCAATAATAATAATATTAGTGTGTGTTGGATTACTGAGAGGGGGGGTGAATCAGTAATAGCGTAATTATAATCATTTTTCTTCAAATGTTATATCAATGTAGAATTATTATCCAATAATGAGCAATAAGAAATAAACAATCACACACATACACAGTACACTAGTGTTTTACGTGGAAACCCAAATCAGGAGAAAACAACGAAATTCTTTTTCTTATATGTCTTGAAGAATTACATTCATTGGAAGCACAAACTTCCTTTATTTTCTAGCTACAAATGGAAGGAGGCTCCAACCCCCCTAGTTTCTCAGGCTACAACCTGAGGGAAGCTCCAACTCCCCAATTCTCTTGCTACAACCAGAAGGAGGCTACAACCCCCAATGTTCTCCAGCTACAACCGGAAGGTGGCTACAACCACCTGTCCTTGCCCCGTCTTGCCACCCTGAAGTCGAAGTAGAATGATGAAACCACTGTCACACTATCACTGTGAGATATACCGTTGTAAACTTGTACCAATAAATCTGAACCATGCATCAACCTGTAATCAACCTGTACCATAAACAAGTGCATCAACCATGCACCAACCTATAATCAACCTGTACCATAAACAAGTGCATCCAACCATGTACCAAGTATGTACCAATCATGTGT
>ML787454.1:9191-34619 GCA_009831015.1 Picea engelmannii | reverse complement strand
GGTTGTACTCTTGCAACTCTTTGATTTCTTGAGAGGCGTTCTGTAAACGCTTTCCTCCTTTACCCATTATTCTTTCACTTGTGCTTGCTTGAACTCGCTCGCTTGAACTCTTCTTTAAACTTTCACGCTCGCTTGAAATTGCTCCACTCGAATTGGCTCGCTTGAAATATTCAACAAGTTGAGGATGTCGGTTACCACCGAAAATGCATCCAAACATGTGATGTTTACAATGATTTGAGTTAAACTACTCAACCTTGTTAATTGCGACTCAAAATCATAATGAATCTTTGGTGTCGAGCTCAGCCGAGAATGCACCTGAAAATTACACTGCAATTCAACTTGATTTTGATTTCACACTTACAAAGAAAACTATTGCAAGTTTACAATGAATGTGGATTTAATTGATCTTCAAATTGATGATGCTTTGAGTCCTTGATTATGAACTTGAAGTGTCCATTGCTTCAATGTTATGAATGTGCATTGTTGTTGAATGACGATGTGGATGACAACTTGAACTTTGTTTCTCCTTGATTACTTTCACTTGATTGTGCTTGAATGTATGTGCTTCACTGGCAATGCTTACATGTGCTCGAATTGCATTATGTTGCTTTGTACTTTAGTGTGTGTATGATTGTTTTGTAAAATTATGTTTAAGTGCCAAAACTAGACACACAAGAGAAACATTAAGAATAATTCGTTGCACACAACACAAAGTGTACCTAAGATCCCCTTATTGAATTTCGGGTGGATCTTGGACACAATCACAAAAAAATGAAGCAATTTTATTTGACCAAATACAATGAGAGGGATACACAGATATCCATATCTAGCTCTCATGGAATCAACAACTTTAAGGATGTAGCTTTCAAGCTTCTAATGCCTTTTACAAATGTAAGCTTTCACTAAGCCAATTAACACATTTGACTTACAGCCTCTCCAAATTTATTTTTTACTCTATTTTTTTTTTAAATCTTATATTCACCAAAACTCTTCTCAGTAAAAATAAAAGAATACTAATGAGTGAACGCAGAACATAATGAAAAAAAAATAGAATTGCAGACCTCTGAAACCTCAGATCGGTTTCTCCATAGACAGATCGGATTTCATGACTGCAGCAAATATAGTTGGACAAACTTCACACAACGACTGCTCTCCTGGCAGCTCCCTCCATTCTGCGGCTCCCTCTGAAACCTTTAAATTATAGAGATAGATTCCTCCGATCCACGATAGATTCCTCTGAAACCTTCAAATTACAGGCTCTCACAGCTCGACTTGAGGCTGTGATGCTGAATATCTCGCACTCCAGATAGCTTGCAGGACTGTACACATAATTTGGAGATTGCAACTCCCTTCGCAGGTATGTGGCTCCACGTCCTTCTCTTTGGATCCGTTTTAGATCGCCCGCAACAACTTCTAGCAGGCAACATACTTCAACAAATACAGTACGCAACAGTGATAGGCAACGTGTATAGCACTGAAGGACAAGGATAGGTAGCGTATATGGATGAGTGATAAGGGTTTTACACTTCACGCTGACACCCCCTCTTGAGACAGTTGAGACAGCTCTACGCAGCACAAACTCCTGGAGGTAGCAAAATCCTGGGCAACAAAATCGGTGCACAGACTGGCTGTCATGCGAGTTCTCACGCCGTATCTGCTGGAAGACATCTCATAAGCACAATAGCAGGCCGAGAAGAGATCTCACGATCAGATCGCGCGAGGAGGTATTTCAGCGACAGGAAATACAACGGCCTCACACTCAAGCTCGAGCCCTTATTAAACACGGAGTTGTGAGTAGATCCGTCGTCGGCCTGTAATAGTAAAAGAGGATTGCGAAGCGTGCAATGAGAATTTATAGGTCTTTCCTCTGGACACCTGTGACGACTATTTAGGGCTTTTTTATCCAAAACCGAGATAAAAAATATTCCCAAGAGACAGACATATATATTATGGCTTTAAGCTGTACCGCCGGATGAACAGGTCTTTGACCCACAGCCTCGTCGTTCATAGAAGATCAGGTGTGGTTCCGGATCTTGATCAGGATGCACGCGAGATCAGTCACTACCGTATGGATCTCTGCGATCTGTGATCTCTGAATGGATCACGGTTGTAATGTCCATTCCTATATTCCCTGTAATCTTCCAAAACTCGAACTTGCAAATTAACCGTAACTCTCACTCCACATGCACATCTAATTTTAATGGGATTTCAATTGTTCACATACAATCGTTCTGGAATTAAACTCACATTCCATTTCGGTCTGGTTATCACACATACAGTCACCCAATCCACTCTCGGCCATCAATTTACTATTGTGAAAACATGGTTTATATGCTTGATTTGTAAACATACATTCACCTATTAGCTCTAATCCTCCATCTCTGAAGGAATATTCGAGACAATACATGTATTCATAAATCCAAATGCACACGGATATTGGGATTCTTTGATTATAAATACAGAGAATAATTCAGATACATGAAATCTAATTTCATTAAAATGCTTTGTACATATAATCATTAGAACCGTGACCAAAAGACAATCCTGGTTAACTCAACTTTGACCTGCGACCCGGATACAAATATTTCATGGTAGCTTCTCATCCTTTGGATGACTCCACTCCATCGTTTGGCCTCAAGCCATACGCAGCTGCATCCTTCAAGCTTAAGACCATAAGAGCTCTGATAATCTCCTCGGCCCCCAAATCATTTACACGTCCAACAATTAGAGAATCCGTCCCAACTCAACAAACTCGGCCATCCTGACAATTGTTAACATACATAAATGAAAGGAATCGGCCATCTAAGCTCTCACATCTTCCTGGCCTTCCCGTGAGGAAATCAGGCCAGCACTACTAGCTCCGATACCAATTGAAGAAATTAAACACAAGAACAACAATTGACAAAATAGAGACAAGAACAACAACATGGCGGAAAAGGCATAATATCCAACACATATTTATTCACTCCAATGTTACATATTTATAGTACAATGGGTGATGCCACCTCATAGAGAGATTTTCTCTAGATCCTAAAATCATGCATTATGACTAGGCTAGGCAATCTTAACTAACTCATTAGTCATCACCTGAGGATATATTACTAATATCCTAAATGAATAATACAAATATAGGTGACAATTTAGACTTAGCAATTGGTAAAGGTAAGCCATAGGCTAACAATCCCCCCCTCAATCACAAGTCCGATCAATAGTTTAATTTATAATGGAATGGTATTCTTACTTTTTAATATCATAGTTTAATTTATGTTTTCAATTATTTCCTTATTGCAGTTTGAATGGTTAGAGTAGACATACCATAGTTTTATTTTATGCAATTTCCTTTCCTAGAATTAAAATGCAATTAAATTTCTTAGTTAAATAATGATCTTGTTATGTTGTTGATGGTTTATACATGAATAAGCAGGGTATTTAACATTATGTTTGTCATGGCTAAATTCTCACTAGATTGTTTAATCCATACCTTTCATTTTTCCATTGAGATTAGTGTTGAGCTTATACCATTGGAATTGTCCTTTGTTGTCAAGTGCCATCGAGATATCATCAAACACCGAAGACATTCACACAACCACCAACATTATATTTGAATTGTCATAGGTTAAAAGATAGTTTTCTTATTTTCATAGATATAGTTTCTTGCTTTCATAGACTAGAATAAAGTCTTATTGTTGTTGTAGGATAGATAGACTTTGCTTTATTAGATAGTAATTTGATCATCATACATTAGGCATTACATGGTAGTTTTTCATTCTTTCAATAAAATAGATTTCCTTCCATGCATTAGAAATAGTTTTGCATTAAGCATTTAGTCCACTTGCCTCTTAGGATAGATAGTTGTTCAATGAGAAGTTTTACTTTGATTGCTTGCAGTAGTTAGGTGCCTTTGCTTACTTGTCTTTTTCTTTAATAGGTTAGTTAGGTGTCTTTGCTTGCTTGTCTATTTGCTTTAATAGGTTAGATAGGTTCTTTTGCTTACTTGCTTATTTATTTGCTTTCATAGGGTAGTTTCTCATTGAATGTAGGTTGACAAGTTAAAATAATTTGCTTTTGTCATTTTCTTATTATGCTTAGTAGTTTGCTTTTGATTATTGTTAAACTAGTTTTCTTTACATAGAGTTTTCATTTTCTTTCTTAGGAACTATCCATCGACCCTTGGCTCAAAAGTACTTAGGTTACCTAGTTTCAATTTGCTTAGTAGGGTTTGCTCATTAGATATTTTTGCTTGAGTAGATTAGCTTTAAATAGCTACCTTCATTAGTTAGACTATACTCCTACAAACCTTTCTAGCTTTGGCATATATTTTGCTACAACTCTAAGTTTACTTACCCCGGGTTGACAATTTAATTGAGGGTTTTTACTGTGTTTTTAGTGCATATATAACACCCATCATTTTTGGCGTCGTTGCCGGGGAGTTGTCTCAAGGTAAGAAGTAATTAGGAATTAGATCACCCTTAGACCTTAGCATTAGTTTGGTGGTGGGGGAAATTTAAGACGAGAGGTAAGAACCTGCGCATCTTCTATAGCAGGTTCCCCCAAACCCAATAGTAGTTTTTGTTTTTGTTTTCTTTCATGAATAGACCTCGAAATCAAATGGTAGATTTTTCTTTTTGTTTTTTCTTTCTTTCATGAATAGGCATAGAGACCCATAAGGTAGATACATTAAATCAAAATAAAACCTTTCAACCAAGGTTCCTTCCGATATCTTTGGGGGAAGGAACGTTCCACATATAAAATTCACAGACCGATACCAAAAATCAGGAGCTAGCTCAACCCAAAGAGCTAAAATAGTCTCTGAAGGGACTAATATAGGGAGAACTATAGAACAATAAATTGAAGCATCAATTATATTGGGACAGGAGGCAAGACCACTCGAGTCTTCCACATAACCAAACAATACAACCTTTGCTTTTACACCACCACCAGGGGACCCTAAATTTAAAGATATCATAGACCCTGAACAGGTGAATCTTTTGTTTGGTAGTTCGACCAATGTGATTATCTCTCAAATTGACACAGAAACTTTAGCACCAATAGTCTCAACCGGCTCGAGTAGAGTCCCAGAAATCGAATCCGTAGGAAGATCTTTGCATTAAAGGGAAACCTTGTTTTCTTCAAATATAAAACCACCTAGGTACTCTATTTTCGGAAATCAAGACAATATGGATGATCATGAAGACCATAACAATGTAAGACACGGAGAGGAAGAAGAAACTGGAAACCAAACCGAAACTACCTTTGGGTTTCCGATTTTAGACACCACTCTGAATGTCAACATGAAGAATGTTCCTCTCTTAGCACTACCTACCTTTTATGGTAAAAACAGTGTAGATCCAAACACCTTCCTATTTGAATTTGACATCTTGTGTAGGAGTTACAACTGCATACAAGATGCCCAAAAATTGAAACTCTTTCCTGCCACCCTCAAAGACTCTGCACTAAGATGGTTCATGGGGTTGGGAGAATCCAGTATTAGGTCTTGGGAAGCCATGAAAGACATATTTCTCAAGAAGTACCAAGACTACTGCAAGACCAAAGAGTCTCATAATGACATTTTTAAATTCCAACAATTAGAATACGAGACCCTCAAAGATTATATGAAAAGATTTGGTTATATCTCCCAGAAGTCAAAATACCATGACCTCCCAGAGGATGAAATTAGGGCTCTTTTCCTTAAGGGAATTTCATAAGAATATTTAGAGATGATTAAATTGATGGCATCATGTGACATCTCTCATAAATCATTTGTTGAAATATGTGAAATGTGTAAAAATTACTCAAGGAGTAGAGCCAAAAGAAGGAAGAATGTTCGGGACCCTTACAATAGAATCTTAAAACCAGTTAGTTCAGGTGGTATTGCGAGAGAAGAGATAGGGAACCTTTTAGAAAACTTTAAAACTGACATCTTAATCACAATAGGTTCCCAATTGGATACCCTTAAACTCAAAAAGAAGCAGGAGGAGGAAAATGCAGCAATGATCATATATTTCCCAAGATGTAGGAGGAAGCATTCCTCAAGAGAATGACCATTAGATAACATTTCAGTTTGTGGCTTCTGTTGTTATCGGTTAAATTGGTAGGTGTAGACACTAACTGATCTCCCTAGATCCACCTAGATCTAGAACAAAACACACCAGAACATGACGCTTTCCTTAAGTTTTAAATATTGAATTTACTAACTAAAGAGGGATAGGTGACATACCGTTTAAACGCCACTTCCTCTCGCCATATCCATCCTAGCTCTGTTCCAACACTCATACAATGATGATCATGCAAAATAATGCAACCAACCAAAGTGATAGTAATAGCATAAACTCAATATAAACCTATGTATGTGATCAAGGAATCATACAATAAAACACAACAAGCTTTATAGGAAAGAATCATATTACTATATCATATTAAATGTGAAAGAGAGATTACAACCATGGTATTGATGTCGTAAGGTCCCTTCCAATTTTCATTCATTCCCCACACACTTCCACTCCAAGAATTCTAAGAGCATAGATCTGATAATATTCACAATCTATCTTGACAAAATGGCTCATCTAGTCAAGCTAACAATATCCAAAGCTCAATCCAATCCAAGCTAATCCCAAAAGCTAACCTTCTCCATGAGAGATCCTCTCCTTTTATAAGTTGAAGAGGATAAGGTGAGGAGGTTAGGATGATCCCACTAAATCATGAAAGAGAGTAAGATCCAAACCATTCGGATGCCACCTCACCATGGAATTTTCTCCTTCTAGAAGCATCGAAAAGATGCTCGTTTTTCCCATGTATGAGCATTTTCGCACCCTGCCTATATAGAAACCTGCGAACACTTCGTGACCTAGATATGGTGTAGCTTTCGAAAATCAAGCATTTTCGCACCCTTCCTATATATAAACCTATGAACATCCTCTTTAATAGGATTTTTACAAAGGAGAATGCAACTTCTTTTCTCAGGAAAAGTTCTTCTCCCTTCTTTCTTCAGGAACTCAGGCCACTGACCCCTCTGAAGGCAACATATAGGTTTACATCATTGACAGTCATAGGTATGATGAAAATAATGTGTAACAGAGAGCCCCCAAAAGTATGAAGTTAGAACAGAGTGATAGCTGAAATACTTTGTTGAGTGTGCATAGGGAACAAGGAACAGTCAGTCGGAAACTTGCCAACAAATAAAGAAATACAATACAATAATATATCATCACTAAGGTAGGCATTCCCATACTCAGAATACAAATGACTCAAAGCATAAATGTTGATATGAAAAGATCCATGTCAATTAATACAGGTCATGGTCACCAAACATACACTGTGGATCCATGCCAATATGACTCAAATATGAACATAGCCACCAAAAATACAATGTGGATCTATGCAATAGTACAAACTGAATATACTCCAATGAAACCTGAATCCGTGAGAAAATATTCAGGGCCTTCATCTCCACCACTCTATAGTACGAATCTAACCATGTGAATACATGTGTTGAAGTCAAACATGGTAGAAACCACTTGATTACTGGTCATTAGTGAATACCATTAATAAGTGCGAGAGAAATCACCATTAATGTAAATGACTCCCAAGGTACACTAGTACAATCCAACGAATGTGAATCAATGAGCTAAGGTCGAACACTCGACAGAATCTCCCAATCAAGGGTCAATAATGAAAACCCATTGTCGAATGTGAGGAAACCTGCCATTGAGGCATGCAAGTTCCAAGGTACCAATTGGTTTCTAAGTCTAATTCCTAGATAATGAGTTGAAGTCGTTAGGAAAAGACTCGTCAGAGGAGGGCCTTAATGTATCCCCCATCAATGACACAAAACAAGTAACAAGATTTGATGTAGATCAGAGTAACAAGTGATTTAGGACTGACTCAGAAATGGTCGATGCAACAGAAGGCTTAAGGACTGCAGAAATGGCTGACACAATAGAAGGATTTTCAGGTTGAACTTCTCTTTGAACATATTGACGACACAACAATCGTCTTGGAAACACTGACTCAACAACAGGGATCACAGACTAATTTGTAATCTTATAAAGGAATATGACCAAGAGACGAGCAAAATTTTCCAACCTAGACACAAAGCGAGTGAAAGGGTGTCATGTCCAAAGGTGACTCTTCCATAGAATACAGGTTTATACACATTTCTTTTCCAATTTTTTCTCCCACCATTTCTGGCGAGTACCTCTTTATTTTTATGCAAGCTTGAGGAGGATAACATATGCTTGTGATGTAAGCTCATAATTTGGATGAGTCCCTCAGAGTATGTTTAATGAAACCTAGGAAGGAGTGGTTCAGTCCCATAAGGGCCTTCCGATGTTTGTTTAACGAGTCCAAAGAAAGAAAACTCGGGGGTTTTTCATGTTTTGAGAGTCTAAAAAACACTTAAAGAGAACTCTCCCAATTCTTTTTTCATAAATTAGTTCGACGAGACCGAAAAAGTGATAAACTATCGCTCATCGAATGTTTTCTTCAAACACTTTTATGAGCGTGAAAAGAACAAGATCGCTCGAGAATCTTTTCATGTTTAGAGAGTCTAAAAATATCTTAAAGGGAACTCCAGGGGGTTCATTTTTCGTATAACCTTTACGAGTCTGAAAAAGTGATAAAATTACACTCGGTTACATTCTCACGTATTTACGAGCATGAGAAAGAACAAAGACTAAGCTCAGGATTATTTTTGTTTTTATGCAAGCTTTAAAACAAAACAAAACTATGCTTGGGATAGATTTTATTTTCTCACAAGCTTAAAACTAAATAAAACTATGCTTGGACCTGGTTTCATCTTTACACAAGCTTGAACCAGCAGAAAACTATGCTTGAGGTAGGTGGTTTCCTTTTTACACAAGCTTAAACCAAAGTAAAAACTATGCTTGAACTTCCCAATGCATTATCCACGAATTCACATGGTTGGTACTTATCCCCCAACTTAAGAAGCTAGTGTCTCAACTTCAACATGAAGTCCAGAGGCTGAGACAAATGCCCCCCAAGCTTAATTTCATCCAACTACAAAGGAGAATGAAATGAAGCTTCAAATACTAGACGAAGGACTTGACTCAAATAGAGAGGGGGAAAACTATTTCATTTTTTAACGAGATTGGCACAGAAACAAGAGCTATGCTCATAACCTCTGTTTCGTTTTTTAACGAGCTTGCCATAGAGATGAAAAAACTATCCTCGTAAGTGGTTTCATTTTTTAATGAAATTGAAATCAGAAAACCATACTCAAAGACTTTTGTTTCATTTTTTAACGAGGTTGCCTTAGAGACGCAAAAACTATCCTCAAAACTCTCTTCTTGATCATGGATTCCAAGAGGACAATGCTCCAGAATGACACTATGTCAAGGGACAAAACTCAGTCATGGATTTCAAGAGGTCATCATTGGAAAGAAGAAACACACTTTGGAAGGACACCATGTCGAGGGTCGTGACAGGAGTAAAGAGATTAGGCTCTAACAACCCTATCGAAGAGATCCCCATGTCAACTACTGTATCTAAGTCATCAGAAGTTGAAGCCATGGGAGAAAACACCACATAATTGACCTGTGGCAGGGGCAATACCATCTGCATATAAGAATCATTTAGGGAGTCAATCCATTCGGGGTCAATGAATGAAAGTTGATCAACAGTCACAACTCGTCCATCATGAGGGAAAGATATCACACGAAAATAAGTAGACATAATAGATTTCATGGCATAGACATAATCTTGCCCAAGGAGTAAAGATAAATCCAAGGGATCTTGGACTACCATGACGTCAATAAAGACAGTTTTCCCTCCCAAAGTTACAGGAAACTGAGGAAGGGTCCCTAAAGGTTGACTAGTTCTTCTGTTAAAAGCTAACAGATTCTACGTAACCGACAAAAGATGAGGAAAACCCAAATCTTTCCAAGAGAAAGAGGACAAAATACTAACGGACGCACCCTTCATCTATCAGTGTCTAAGGAATGTCTCGAACACAAACCTGTATTGTAATCTAGAAAGGAATGTGAGAGGGAAGATGAGGTCTAGTTAGCACATCCCGATTAAAATGGATGGCCACATTACTTGGAGGGGGTTCCACGGGAGAAGGAGGAATACCCCCCGACATGGTAGAGTCTGTATCAACAAGAAAAATGTGGGCAATATCGGGTGTACTCTTGAGCGGGAGAGTAGGATCGACTGATGACGAGATCAGATCGACCACTTGGGTTGCATTCTCCAAGGGGAGAATGGGATCGACGCTTGGAAAAGGATCGACCGCTTGGGTTTCACTTTCTAACAGGAGAGTGGGATCAACTGAGGATGGGATCAGATCAACCACTTTGCTAACACTCTCTAAAGGGAGAGTGGGATCAACTGAAGATGGGATTGGATAGACCACTTTGTTAAATGGTTCAATTAAGGACGTGACCAGATTGACGACATGATCAATCGGATTGACCGACGACGGGTCTGGATTGATCATTCCATCAACTATAGGGGGGTTGAGAGAAAACTTATGATAAGCAACTGGAAGTTGAGGCTGTGAAATAGTCATGTCTTCCAGTAATTTTGAATCTTAGTCCATACGAGGGAAAAGGTGAGTTAGATGACTCCCTTTGAATAACATACACAGGAACTTGACTCTACTTTTCTTCTTCCCAACGGTATCGTGACTAGTTGAGGAGAGGTCATCATCATGTTGTTCAGAGGCTGACAACATGGGTTTATCAGGGTGTGTAGACCATACTTCTATAACCTTGGATAGACCAGGGAAATCCTTAAGAAGATGACTACCCTTACAAAGCCCGCAAGGGTACTTGGGATTATGAGTTGTTTGGGTGATATTGACCTCATCAACACTCCCAACATGATTAACAACAATTGGTTGTTTTCCAACATGTTTGATAGTGGTTGGAGGTTTTGACCCTTGTTTAACTTTCTTCTTCTTAATCTTTCTTTTCTTCTTCTTCTTATTCACCGAGTTACTAGCTCCAGAACTTTCTCTCGATGAAGAAGATGAAACGGAAGGCGACCTTGCAAGCGAAGAAGGTGAAGAAGACCTTACTATTGAAGAAGGTGAAGGATCAACATGAGGTTGATTCTCTTGGGGGGAAGTGATTGTGATTGAATCACTAACTACATTTAGGATTACCTGAGTGGAAAACAACCATACTGATAATCCAATTGTGAGACCTAGAAGGTTGAAAGTAGCAATATGAGGAGGACCAATGTTTTTGTAAGAAGGAAAAACAAAAGGTTACTCTGGAAAAGGAGTTCCTTCATTAGTAATTCTGGGAACTGACGCCATAAAAATAAAGATACAATATAGAGTCCACTAGGGAAAACAAACAACACACGTTAAAAATCTAGTAAGAAAACAAGCAAACAAAACCTTCTCACAATGAGCACTCTAGTTGGTGATGAAATCCAACATCATAGGAACAAAGTAAGAAGGGGATGAGATAGAGTGGGTGGAAAAGTTATGTTGACGACCTGCTTAATAGACTTATGCCTTGGTGCAAGTTCCCACACATAATCATGGGTATACCCTCCAAGGATCCCAAGTGAGTTTGACCAACGTCGATTCCAGGTACCGTGAAGACTTGCCCCTCCACAGTCACCTTGTGTTAACAATTGATAAGAAGATAGGCCACTAAGGTTACCAAAAAAAAAAAATGATGCCTCGGGGACTAGTCAACAATCCGATCCACGAGCAAAGGTAGGGTATCTAGCCCGAAATCAACTCAAGAGGCTTCCACTCATAATTGTGGGTATACCTTCAAACGACCCACATAATACGTGCAATCTCTACACCAAGACCAACAAAGTAGGGTGAGTAACTCTGCCAGTATTAATGCGACCTCGTGTTTGACCCTTGTGTGAGAAGGGCTTCCTAGGACAAAATGAAGTAAGTGGATTTAACTCTCCCTATCACAAGATACTATGTTTGTTTGCATCTTTGGAAAGTTATCTTTCGCACCTATTCCAAATCCCTACAACTAATCTAATGTAGGTTTGCTACTAGAAAATATAGAAATGTCTAATCAATTTTTATAAGCGCTTTATTTTTAAAGATGTTGTTACTCAAAAGGAAAATGGCGTGGACACTATGGTGTTTTGACCGACCCGAAAGTTATGAAAAGAGATGAAGATGCAATCTTTTCATTTTGATGAGAGCTATGCTACAAGAAGGAGAAAACATTTGTCATTCCCGGATGCACAATGCCCCAACATTTTAAAAAACTCATCAATATCAATGTCTTTAAGAAATGAGAAAAATAGACTGTACACCAATACACGATTCATGCCCCCCCCTCGGCTATGAGGGGGAATGTTTTTCAGAATTTAAGACCAAAAAATGCCAAGAATCATGCAATTTCACTACTTCAAATGCAAGGATGCCCCCAATCTAATATAAAGCAAGAAATTAAATCTTTTTGTTTCAAAAATTTCACTAAAAGCAATAATGAACTTTCTTAAAACAAAGAAACCCAAAATAAAAGTTTTCTTTTAAAGCGAACTATTCAGAAGAAATCTAATCTTTCTCTAAACAATTCTAAAGAAAACACACGCTTTGTAATTGAAAGACACTCAAAGTAAGAGACTAATCCTTCAAAACCAAACAAAGAAAATATGGCTAAAAGAAACTCAAAGAACGTCAAGAAGACTGTAAACAGATCAATATAGGCTCCAAAAGTTTAATCCAACTGATCAAAGAAAAAATGGGCATCAAAAGATAACAAAACCCAATCCAAAAAAATTTTACAAACAAGTTCGCAAGCCAACAGTATATTACAGTGCCAAAATCAACAATTTTCACAGGCTAGCAATGTGTAGGGTGGGAAAATGTCACACTGGTTTAAATAGTGAGGTGCAAAAATCAAAGTTTCTCGCAGACTATATACAGGTGAAGTGTGGGAATGTCTGTAATCAAAAGGAATTTGGGAAAAGGACAAAGATTCTAAGTGAAATTTCAGATCCAGAGAGTCTGGATGGATCTCCCACAGACTCAGAAACTAGAAAACACGCAATCAAAGCAAGGGAAACTAGACTAACTAGGAAACAATCTGTTCCCCAGTGTGTTATTGGATAAATCCGTAAGTGCGGACACAAACCGATCTCCCTAGATCCACCTGGATCTAGAACAAAGCAAGACAAAATGATACTCTTTCCCTAGATTTTAACTATTGAACATACTAGAAGATGTGATCAAAGAACATACCTTATGATCACTTCCTTTGGTCTTTGTTGCTCCTGCTTCGCTCCAGTGTTCTCGTACAGTCAATATCAAAACCATACAAACCAACCGAAGTGAAGAAAATACAATCTATTCAACAATCCATTCTATGTATATGATCAAGGAGTTATACAATAAAGTGGAATTAACTTTATGGGAAAGGGACACATTACTGTATTATATTGATAGAAAGTAAAGATTACAACCTGAGCCTTGATGTTGCAAAATTCCTTTCAATGGACCTTAGCTCTGACACACACACTTTCTCACTTGCATGAAGAAGATCAACCACCTTTGATAAACTTGTTGGAGTTCTCTAGCTGTTGTAGCTTCAGTCCTTCACACAATCTTTCACCAATTCTCCAATGTCTCACTTAACCTTGTTTGCTTCTAACCTTTTCCATGAGAATCCCCTCAATATATAGGAAAGAATGAATTAGTTACCTGGATAAGAATGATCCCAAAATATCAGGAAATCCAGTACTTAGATAACCATTAGAATGCCATCTCATCCTTCTAGAAGATTCCCTTCTAGAAGCTTCAAGAATTCATCTTTTTCCCTTCTTTAGAAAGAGTTCGCACCCTAGTAGTTAGACACAGTGCGAACTTCTCACACCCTGGCTTAAGGTAGCCTGCGAGAATCATGCATTCTCGTAGGCAAATGTATTAGTAGCCTGTGAACCTTCCTCAAAATTGTGATTTCTGGAAAGAAATGAAGGTAACTTTTCTCAGTAGAAATTTCTAATGAAAAGCCTTAGTACACCATCATCAATATATCATCATGATGACCAAAATTATGGGTAATAGAATGCCCCCCAAAGTATGAGGTTGGAACTAGTGAAAGCCGATAGAATTTGTAAGCTTCATGTGTGTGTCGAGAACCAGGAGCACATCTAATCGGAAACCTGCAAACACCCAAGCATCTGCAGAATATCATATATACCAATTCTGAGGTAGGCATTCCCATACTCAGATCATAGACTGATGACATTATAGACAAGGGTCATGGCCACCAATTATACACTGTGGATCCATCCCGTCAAAATATAGCATAGCCACCGGAATACACTGTGGATCTATGCGAGAAATTTCAAGTCAAGACGACATAGCCACAAAAAATACACAGTGGATCTATGTGTCACAAATTATACATACTCCATCGCAACCTGGATCACAAAGATGATATCCAGGGTCTTCAATCTCGTTGCCCAAAGTACAAATCTAATCATGTGATTACATGTGTTGAAGTCGAACATGGTAGAAACCACTTGATTACTGGTCATTGATGTAATCGTTAACAAGTGTGAGGGAAATCACCATTGATGTCAATGACTCCCAAGGTACCATAGTACAATCCATCGAGTGTGAATAAATGAGTTGATGTCAAACATCCGATGGAATCTTTCGATCAGGGGTCAATAATGTAAACCCACTGTCGAAAGCGAGGAAACTTTCCATTAAGGCATGCAAGCTCCAAGGTACTAAATAATTTCTAAGTTTTGATTCCAGATAATGAGCTGAATTCGACAGAACAAAACTCATCACAGGAGGGCCTTGATGTATCCCCCATCAATGACACGAAATGAGTAACAGAGTTTGAAGGTGAAACAGAGCATATTGTAAATTGGACTGGACACAGGGAAGGCCGACACAGAGAGAATGGATAACTGCAGATGGCCAACTCAATATAGGTTTAAGATGGACTTCTCTTGAACATATGAATGACATGACCAATGATTTGGCAGCATTGAATCAAAGACGACACAGGGAATGACCTTGTAGTAAATTGAATGAGAGACAAACGAATTTCCCAAACCGGCTTCAAATGATGAATAAGGGTGTCATGTTCAAGAGCGACACTTACTTCCAATCAATACGAAGATGAAACATATCCCTTTCCCAAATTTCCCCCCACCATTTATGGCAAGTACCTCTTTATTTTTACGCAAGCTTGAGGAGGATAACATATGCTTGTTGATATAATCTCATCCTTCAAACGAGTCCCTCAGAGTATATTTAACGAACCCTAAGAAGGAGTGGTTCGGTCCCATCACGGGTCTGTCAATGTTTGTTTAACGAGTCCAGAGATAGTAAACTCGAAGGTTTTTCAAGATTATAGAGTTTGGAAAAACACTTAAAAGAGAACTCTCTCAGTTCCTTTTTCGTAAAATAGTCTGGACCAGACCGAAAAAAGAGAGAAATTATCGCTCACCAGACGCATACTTCAAATACTTTATCGAGCGTGAAAATAGCAAGGTCGCTCGACGATCTTTTCATGTTTAGAGAGTCTGAAAAGAGCTTAAAGAGGACTCCAGGGGGGTTCCTTTTTCGTATAACCTTGTTGAGCCCAAAAAAGTGATAAAACTATGCTCGATCACGTTCTTATGTTTTTCACGAGCGCAAGAATGGACAAAAACGACGCTTGAGGTTTTATGTAAAAACCATGAAAAACAATAAAAAACACACCATAATGAAGAAAAATATGTCCATATCCTTGTATGTAATCATTAATGTTATTACACCTGCAAGTCATTACACTCATCTTGATATTAGGAATTAGGTTTAATCAATAAATAAGTATAAAAACCCAAAATGACATAGTAAAAAGTAAATTAAATGAGTAAATAAACATTTTTACCATATCATTTCACATTTTCACTATTGAGCTCCAAAACCCCCTTTTTACCCTCTGAATTTGGCGTCGATTTTCGGGAGCTACAAGAGATCATTCAACGAGTCATCTGCAGCATTAAGGTAAGATCTTCATTCTTGACATTTTCATGGTTTAAATTTTGAATCTCATTGGTTAATTTTTTAGTTTCAAGTTATTTTTTGAACTCTACATGCGCATAGGCATTCTCGCAGGTAGCCCATACGGGGCTTGCGAGAATGATGCGTTCTCACAGGTGAGCCTTGATCCACCTACAAGGTGTTCGCACTGTGTAAATGGGACACCTGCGAGAACCACAAGCTTCAATTTTTTTTTAAATATTTAGCCAATGAAAAAGATCTAGATCATGAACAAAATCATTAATCCTCCTTTTATGTTCCTTGTGCAGATAAATAGCCATAAAAATGGTGCTTGAGTGGCGAGAATGAGAACATGAAGAGGATAATGCAAATTCCAAGAATCATCCTCCCACCATAGCTGCATTGAGAGATTGTGGGCTCTTAAAATACTTTTTCATCTCGGGCATGAGGGCCCAAGTCAGACTACTGGAGTATCTAGTCTGTATGTGGGACCCAGATCAGCAAGTTTTCAATGTAGGAGCTCACACATTGTCCATAGACATTGATGACATATAATTTTTGACTGGATTGTCCAGGCGCGGGTATTATGTCAACCTGACGGGTAGTAGAGGCGGTGGATTAAAGATGAGTGAATATTGCAATCAATACTGTGTACTTGAGGCGGAGAGGAAAAAGGGAAAAGTTGTTATCTGGGGGGTACAAGACTTGACCCTCCGCACTATCCTCTTTACTATAGCTCGGATGGCTGAGATTTTTGCTCCACATATGGAATTACAGAGCTACTTCCAGTACGCCATCGAGTGTACTGAGCCTCGAGTATTCAACTGGGCAGATGTTGTGCTTCGCAATATCAAAAGGCAATTAACCGAATGCAGGCAAGGTGAATTGAAACAATTTGGTTATGGATCTTTGTTAGTGTCCTTCTTCCTCGATAGGGTCCCTGTATTTAGACTATAGGTTGAGTGGGACTTCCCGGGTCCTAGAGATCCAAGAATGCTGAGATGGTGTCGGCTTATGGCCCGGCACGTGGCAGGACCAATCGTCAAGTATGACGATATTTTCTTTGACTAGCTTCAAAACCAGATGTTGATGGTCGATGAATATGTGTATGCCGAGTTGGATTTCCGAGGAGATCCGGATTTATCACTACCCGAGGATGCTCAGTGGGGAGACCTCGGTAAGAAGTACACGCATTTTCTCTTTTAAATGTTTTTGAATTTTTTATCGTATTCAAATGGTTTTGTTTTATATATTTATCCAAAGACTAACACAAAATGTTTGTTGATAACACAGATGTTGGACCATATAGACCTCCTGGCACCTCTCCTATCCAGTGACGAGGAGAGGTAGCAGCAGCAGCACCACAGTATGTCGAAGATTATCAGGTGGTGGAACAGAATTTAGAGGGCCTGACAGCAGACATTCCAGATATGACTCTGGAAGAGGTTCCACGACGCGATCAACATCACACTCTAGGGGTATCAGCAGCTATGGGTCAACTGCTTCGTAGGGTTGCTAGGGCAGTCGTGTGTTACCGTGAACGTCATCCGTGACGTCACTTTGTAGAATCTATAAGCTTCAATTTTGATATTTTGGTCTTCGGACAAACTTTTTGTAAAAAAAAGACTCTTTTGATCGTTATATATATAGATGGTTTCTACCGGTTTTCTTTATATTGTGTGATTTTTAATGTGTTTGATTTATAAATGGTTCAAATGTCTGTTCAATACATAATTAGCCAATGCATCTGTTAATGTATTAAGACATCTAGGAACATGTTGATATTCAATATGATCAAAATATCGCTCCAAGAAACGTATTCGCAAATACACCCATAACAAAGTAGGACTTCGAATAGAGTAGATATTACTTAGTTGTAGTACTACAAGCTGCGAGTCAAGTCGCACAACCAAATGACGAATTTCGAGTGAGATAGCATCAACCAATAATTCAATAACGACGCTATACTTCGCGATGTTGTTGGTTGCACGGCCAAGACATACACCTCGTAAAGATATAAGTTTGTTTGTTGGGGCATAGATTGCCCATGCAGTGGAAGCTAGGTTCCGAGTACTACGACTAGCACCATCAGCAAAGCCAATATAGGGTAGCGAAGACTCGGACATCTGGCAATCAAACACAATGTCACATAAGGGCAGAGACCAGATAACGTCAAAAGAAAACTAAAGTAACACACACAAAGTATGATACATAAAATACAAGTACTTGCACACAAATGATTTATGCATAGTACTTCTTCAAGTACAACCCATTCCTGGGTTCACTCAAAGGGATACCATCGTAATCGACCAGCTCATATGCTCCTTTTTCCAAAACTCGGTGAACAATATAAGGACCTCACCACATTGGTTCGAATTTCCCATCTCCTAACACATCTCTATCCTATTCATAAATAAGAACAAGATCACCTTTAGAGAAAACGCGAGGCTTGACATGCTTGTCATACTGTGCCTTGACACGTTTCTTTTGGGCTTCGATTACTAGAGTGGCATCACGTCGAGTTTCGTCTAATTGCATCAAATACAATAGATGTTCTTCTTTAGCAGAAGTATTGGGTAAGAGTTCGACAGCTAGCTTCAGAGGAGGAATCTCACATTCTATAGGAAGAATGGATTCCACACCATAGACTAATTGAAAGGGTGTAAACCCAGTGGCGGATTTGATAGATGTCCGATACGCCCACAATGCCGAAAACAACATCATGTGCCAACTTGTTTTATGAATGCCTATCATCTGTCGAAGCATAGTTATAAGAACTTTTTTGATTGCTTCGACCTGGTCATTAGCTTGCGGATAATAGGGTGTTGAGTTATCATGATGAAGACCCAACTTTCCCGTAAGTTCAGACATCATAAAATTCCTAAAATGACTACCATGATCAGTAACGATAGCTTGGGGAACACCAAATCGAGCTATGACATGGTTAAAAAGAAACAACGCTACAGTCTTTCCAGTATTATCAAATGTTGGCATCACCTCGACCCATTTTGTAAAATAATCAATAGCTACAATGATGTAACCATGCCCCCCGACCTAGTGAGGGTGACATGTCATGAAATCAATGCCCCATTTCACAAAAGGACCAACTGAGACCATAGGATGAAGAGGAGTAGGATGTGACCGAATTTTTTGATTGTAGGTCTGGCAGGCATGGCATTTCTAAATGGCAGTAATGCAGTCATTGAACAAGGAAGGCAAAAAATACCCTGTGTGTAAGATCTTCTGGGCAGTAGCATACCCAGACATATGACCACCACATTCTCCGGAATGGCAGTCATTCAGAGCTTTCTCGGCTTCGTCAAAAGTTAGACAACGTTGAAAAATAGAGTCAATTCCCCGATGGTAAAGAGTATCCCTGATGATAATATACTGACGATCTTGATAACGGATGCGACGTCGTTCAGTACTAGACAAATCAGGTCAGAAAGTCTGGGTTTGGGGATATATAATGATATCTCCATACCGAAGATCATCAGTGCCAATAAGGAAATAAGATTCATCGGGCAATGAATCTATTGCTACATTTTACGTGGCAGAGTGAGGAAAATCACATATTAACTTAGCAAAAACTAAGAATTTCTTAGACGTGGCACGATCGAATTCCAAGTCAAACTCCTGGAGTATGAAAATCCATTTGGAGTATTTTCCCCCTATAAATTGATGTGTCAAAATATGTTGCATAGGGTTGCAATGAGAAATCACTGTAGTTTTCCTTGATAGAATATAATGCCGAAAGCGTTGACCGGCTTGAACGGGAGCCAAAGCCATTTTTTCAACATGTTGATACTTGATTTCAGTTGATGTGAGACTTCGACTCAAGTAATAAATAACATGTTCATCGTGTGCATCATCCTCTTGAATGAGAACCATGCCAATGGTATACTCTGAGGCAACAAAATAAAGAAAATAATCACGACTATAATCAGGCGGAAATAGAATCAGAGCTCACGTGAGGGACAACTTCAAAGCCTCAAAAGCATTGTTGGCAATTGTATCCTAGATGAACTCTGAATATTTCTTTAGTAGCCGCGTAAAACCACGAGTAATCTCAGCGTAATTAGGGATGAAACGACGAGGAAAGTTTGATTTCCCTTGCAAACTTTACAACTGGCGCAGTGTAGAAGGAGGAGGGAGATTAAGAATCACCTCAACCTTAAGAGGATCGACCCTGATCCCTTGACGTGAAACGATGAAACCTAGAAGACAACCGTACTCTACGCAAAAAATGAATTTATGAGGATTTAAACGAATACGATAGAACCAACAACGAACGAAAATGGCTCGGAGATGAGTGGGGTGATTGACTCGGCACAAAGAATGAGCTGGTAAATCATCCAAATAAGGTTGAATGATATGCTTTATATCATGAAAAGCATAAGACATAGCATGTTGAAATGTCGCGCCAACGTTCTTAAGACCGAAGGGAAGTTTCTTATAGGAAAAAGTACCCCAAGGACAAATAAAAGCATTTTTATGTTGGTCCTCGGGAGCGATGTTAATTTGATTATATCCGTAGAAACCATCCATGAGAGAGAAGATTTCACTGCTGTCACAGTCATCGACAATCTGGTCGACGAAAGGGGTTGGAAAGTTGTCTTTTGGACAGGCCTTGTTAATATCCCTATAATCAACACATACACGAATACTGCCACCTTCCTTATCAATCAGTATAGGGTTGGAAACCCATTCTGTCAGAGCCACGGGATAAATAAATCCGGCTTTGAGAAGTTTTTCAACCTCGAGCTTGATAGCCGCAGCTTTACGGGGGTGCACTGGACGAAGGCGCTGCCAGACTGGTTTATCTCCAGGGTATGTCTTTACCTCATGTACAACAATAGCAGGGTCAATACCGAACATCTCTTTGTAGCTCCAGGCAAAGATGTCACGAAATTCTTTGAACAGAGAGGTATAGGTGACGATTTCATCTGGAGAACACAAAGCTCCAATGTGAACATTTTCAACTATCCCAGGTTTAACGGATATGTCAATGGGAATCGTGGGAGATATATTACTAAGGTTCCCTTCAGTAAACACATCATGTGTAGATCCAGGAATGGTCGATATGACCACAACGGTCGATGGAGTCGAAATCCGTTGGTAGTTCTTGAGAGTGTGTTGTTCCAGAAAGAGTATGGAATGATGATGCCCATCGTCCCAAGGGGTGTCCTCCATGACGGACATGATCATCTCGTCAGTGGGAAAAATGACATGGAAAGGATCGGGAGACAACTCATCAAGAGAGGGTGTAGAAGGTGTTGTCGATTGAATGGCGTGATAAGCAGACTCAACCGGACTTAACATCATGACATCGCCGAAACAAGTGTGATCTCCAGGGTCAGGGACTATCCAAGAGTCAGAAGACACAGGAAGTTCATGAGGTACGGTGGAGATCATGTTGATAGAAGAAACTAACGGGCGCGGAACATCGGGTAGTGGAATGGGGAAAGTACCCATTAACGAAGAATCTTTTAAAAGGCCTACACCAACATTCTCATAACCCGGCGGGGTTTTAGCTATAAACGAAACATTGCCAGTACGAGTATCGGAATTAAAGAAGGCAAGTTGGTCAACAGTAACTACCTTTACTTGATGAGGAAAACATACGACACGGAAAAGTGTTGACACAACCGCGCACATGGAATCTATCCAACTACGACCAAGCAAAAGATTATAATTAAGGGGAGCATCGAAGACTTCCACTTCAACTTGGACTGTCTTACCTTCTAGAGTAACGGGAAACGATGGAAGAACACCGTAAGGCTTAAAACCGGAGCCATTAAAGGCTTTCAAAGTATTTTGGGATTCATTTAAAGGAGGAGAGCCAATGGCTTTCCAACAAGCAAAAGACATTACACACGTAGAAGCACCCTCATCGATAACAGTTTGACAAATGTTCTTGTCAGAAAAAACAACTTGTATCTAGAACGCAAGCTGAGGGGGTAACCTTGGAATATGATCTTCCAAGTCAAAGACTATTAAATTCGTATCTGTTGGGTCAATTCCACCTATAGCTTTCAACAAAGCCTTCCGTTGTGCAGGACAAGACTAAAGGACTTCAAGGGCTGACATCGCTGAAGGTGCCTGGGCCAGATCTTCGACAATGTTGTATTTCTGGGCCGAACGAGCATGAGGATTGAAAGCCGATTTTCGAACAACACCCTTAGGGGGGGGTCATAGAACTGTATCAAGGCTTGGTCATTCGAGATGAAGAGGACCGTTTGTAGGTGGAGTCGGTGGAGAGGGTTGTACCAAAACAAGAGGTAAATCATCAACCTTCTCCTTAGATGGAGTATAATCTTTAGCTCTAGTCACGAGTGCAACGTTATTGGACTTGGAATCACCAGTATACATCAAAACATAAGATGTGGTAGAAGTAGATCGTTGATCGTGAATGACCAACTGAGCCCGTTGTTGAGATGGGAAGGGTTGTGACAAGACTGCTGGTGTAGATGGTTTCGGGGTTCCCTGAAGAAACTTAGTAACCTCGGCACGTCGTGGACAATCCTTTGTGTAGTGATCATCACCACAGATAAGGCAAGGGTAGTGGGGTTTGCGCTTATCCCGATCTTCAACAAGAGGGGTTTTAGTTTGCTCAGTTTGATTATTATTTTTTCTCTCCTTATTCTTGCCTCTCCCCTTCTTTGATTTATTTTTACCGGCCGGGGTAGATTGAACGACGTTCACCTCAGAAGTTTTACCGGCGGGAGTGGCAGGAGACGGAGAATTTTGAACATTAGAAGAAGTAGATTTAGGGGTTGTGCTTGAAACAGAATGTGAGTGGGTGTGGGCAGTACCAATCACACCGTCAGCTACATGCAAGGCAGCTGGAGTAGTTGAAGTGTTGGAAGTACCAGGACGAGGTAAATCGGGAAGTAAATCGTAAAGAGTTCCCGTTTGAGAATAAATGAGATCAAGATATTGAGCATGACTTATAGCCTGCTCTTCTGTGATGAAACCACCCATGGAAATCTCCTTACCGATTTCATTCACAAAAGATTTTGTAAACCATTCTGCCAGTAACTGATCGAGGAGCTCAAGTTTAATGAGACGTCGCCTCCTGCGCCACTCATGAATATGATCAGATATATGAGTGCCTTTACTTTGTTTGAAGGAAGTTAAAATCTCAGTCCTGGTATCATAACGGATTGGCAACTGGTAATGCGTAAGGAAATCCATAGCTAGGGTGTTAAAATCAGAGAAGAAACCTCGTGGCAATTCGATATACCACTTCGCAGCAGAACCGGTAAGGGTTCGTTGAAAAAGACGTAAACGAATAGAGTCATCCATCAATGAGTTGGATGAACACCATAGGTGAAAATTCATAACGTGATTGTTTGGGTCCTCTCCCACTTTGTCATCAAATTTTGGGATATTCGATGGAAGCTTGGCTGGAATAACAGGCCATTGGGGAGAGTGACGAATAGGATCATTTAGAATCCTAGACAAATCTGGCAAATCCAAGGTAGCAAGAAAAGGTAACTGTCGGTTCACTTGCGGGTACTGATGGCTTTGGGGTGGAAACCCCGTCGACAAACCAGTAGGGCCGTAAGCAGTCTTCCCATAGAGGGAAGACCCTGGCTGATTCGGTGGTGGCTGGAGAGGATAGTAGTTCCAAGGATTGTAACCTTGAGTTTGAGTAGGGACCTGAGGTTGAGCATTTTGACCCTGACCCCAAATAGGATTAGGTATACCTGGATATGGTTGGCCTATAGTAGGGACAGGTTTTTTCCCCCCAGTCGTTTGAGGAATATTTTGTAGCATTTGATTCCAATACTGGGCCAAAGCAGGAGGTATATTTTGTCCAAAAGGTGAGGTTGGTCCCCCTATCGTAGCTAAAGTTCCAACTGGAAGTTGTGTGCCAATCGTAGGTTGTGTAGTAATTGTATTGTGTCCGGTAAAAGGAAAAGGAATGTTACCACCTTGTCTACCAACGAGAATCTGCAAGTTTGGTGCAACAATCGGTATAGTGCCACTAGGATTAGGATTGCCAGAAGGAAATTGAGGGAGTGTCAGAATAAAACCAGGAATAGGGTGCCCATGAAAAGAAGGACCACCAGGAGTACCAGAAGGAGTTTGCGGAGGTGTTGGATTGGAAGAATTCAACAAAGCATTCAACGCATGGTAGCCGGGTGGTAGCGTCGGAGTAACATGGGTCATTCGCTGAGTGTTTATAGGAGGAAGACCAACTGTAGTGAACCCAGTTGGGACACTCGTAGTAATCGCGAGATGGGCCATCTCGGCAGGTAGAGTAAAGTGATAAGTGGTATTCATCGGTACAGTCTCTGTCTCAGAAAACACTGGAGGGTTGATTTCGGAGACGACAGGCGACTCAGGACTAAAGAGGGGCTTGCGGACGTCTACTGACCAAAAAGGATCTTGGTCTTCTACACCGGGAAAGGGCCCAACAGGTGATCCAGAAGATGTAACAACTACGTCTCCAGAAGAATTTAATCGCACAAAAGGTCGTTCACCACGGCAAATTCGATAGTCCTCTCTAGTATTAGTAATTCGAAAAGGTTCCAGAGATTCAGTTGATTCCAGTTGAGGTGTGGTAACAACTGCGGCTTCACCGTGCTGAGGAGAATCCTCAGGTGTAGCTGTAGGCAAGGGCTGTGACTCGTCCAGATTCTCTGGAGATAAACCCTGAATTCTATGTGAGCGACGTGGGGGAGCTATTGTAAACGAATGACAAGCTCCGCAAAGAAATTCCTATGGCCAACTTCAAGAAACAAACAACACGCGCTAGTAAACAAAATATAAGAAGCAACACCAAGAAAACAAGACCTTCTAATTTCGAAGCCACTAGTTGGTGATGAAATCCAACGTTGCAACAATGAGACGAGAAGGGGAGGGGCTAAGGTGGAAAAGTTACGCTGATGACCTGCTTAACGGACTTACACCCTGGTGCAAGCTCCCACACATAATCGTGGGTATACCCTCCAAGGAGCCCGAGTGAGTTTGGTCAACGTCAATTCCAGGTACCGTGAAGACTTTCCCCTCCACAGTCACCTTGGGTAAGAACCTAGAGAGACAGGCCACTAAGGTCACCACAAACAACAGTAAAGCCTGGGGAAACAGTTGATAGTCCGATCCACACGGAAGGGCAGGGTATCTAGCCTGAAATCAACTCAAAAGGCTTCCACTCATCATTGCGGGTATGCCTCCGAGTGATCCCCGTAATACATGCAATCTCTATACTGATGTCAACAAAGCAGGGTGAGTAACTCTACCAACACCAATGCGACCCAGTGCTTGACCCTTGTGTGAGAAGGGCTTCCTAGGACAATATGTTTCAAATGGAATTTATGTTGGATTACTGAGAGGGGGGGTGAATCAGTAATAGAGAAATTTAACCATATAATCCAAGTGTTATATCAATGAAGCATTATTATCCAATAACTGCAGAGTAAATAAGCAATGAACAAATGAACAATCATACACATACA
>ML787453.1:277872-292932 GCA_009831015.1 Picea engelmannii | reverse complement strand
CCATCTTCATTCAATTTATTCCTGTATACCCACTTTGTGCCAATCACATTCTTATCCTTTGGTCTTGGAACCAATTCCCAAGTGCTATTTTTCTCTATTTGATCCAATTCTTCATCCATGGCCTTATTCCAAAATTTATCCTTACTGGCCTCTTCAAAATAGGTTGGTTCAATCGTAGATGAGAGTACTAGGTGCATTTTTTCTGGTGAACATATTCTTCTTCTAGTCTCAACTCCTGCATCTTTGTTTCCGATAATCTGATCTGAAGGATTATTCTTCTATACTCATCTACTAGGTGTCTTTGGAGGCACTTGATGAACTTGATCTTCTGATTCTGTCAGATCCTCTTCATCTTCCCCTTCTACTTCTTTTTCATCTTCTGTTTCTTCTTCATAAAGTTGCTCCATCGATTCATTTTCTTCTTCCTTTAATTCTTGTCTACATGTTTTATCAATTGTTACATTGATGCTTTCCACGACTTTGTTCAATCTCAGGTTGTAACACTTGTATGCCTTCCTTGTACTTGAGTAGCCAACAAGTACTCCATTGTTCACATGAGAGTCAAACTTTCCCATTCTACCATCTTCTCTTTTGATGTAGCATTTTCTTCCAAAAACTCTGAAGTGCTTCACATTTGCTGGTCTTCCTTTCCATAGCTCATAGGGAGTTTTTGTTGAAATGTAACAAGGGATGTCCTCATTCATGTTTTTGTGTTTTGTCATGGGGGGGACATAAAGTCATATTTCCTAGACATGTTTTATTTGTAAAGTGACTTTTTAAATAAAGTTCTTTTATAAAGTGAATGTACTTTATAACTTAAAGTGATTTTAAGTTGTGGGACCCAAAAGTATTTAATTAACATTTATTACTTATTTTGTAATTAATGAGGAGCATTAAATATGAGACCTCAGATTAGACTTATAATAGCCATTAGATTGAGTTGGTTATGTAAGTTAGGGTTTCTTGGGAAAAGAGAAGAGTACATATACATGCTTAGGAATGTGAGAAGAACACACAGTAAAGACAAAGGAGAGAGAGATCAGATTTCTGGAGAGTTTAAGAGCACCGTTTTCAAACTTAATTAGAGTGCATTGTTCCCAAGGAATTTATTAAAAGACTAAAATCTCAGGTTAGTCAAGTGTTTGGCGAAATGTGTGGATGAAATATTTATGATTTTGTCATTAAAAATCTTCATGGTATCAGATCAAGGACTCTGTAAGAAGTTCATTGGGTAGAATTTGATTTCAGAGTTGGGAAAAAGGGAAATAGTTGTTTGAATATGGCTTCCATCAGACTTGAAGACCGGTTAGATGACATTTATAACTATTTGCAATGGAAGGTTAGAATGAAAACTATTTAAAAAAAAAAAAACCGCGAGATCCTGTCACTACTGTGATAGTTCCTCCCTCCAATGATCCTATTGCCTTGGATATACATGAAGTCAAAGAGGACAAATCCCAAATACTCATTTTGGATGGAGTAAGGGATCCACTCATCCCACACTTGGCTAAAAATAAGACAACCAAAGAAATGTGGGAGGCTAAAAATGAAAACCGTAAGATGGCACTCAAAGATAAACTGCATTCAATCAAGATGACCATGGGTGAGAGTGTGGTTCCATATCTTACCCAGTTGGCATAAGTTAAGGATGAACTGGCAGCGGTGGGGGAAGTCATCTCAGATTCGGAACTTGTGAGGATAACCTTGAGAGGTTTTATAAAGGATTGGGAAGTCTTTGTGAAATGCATTGTGGGGCATGAAAAAATTCTAGATTGGAGCAAACTTTGGGATGATTTCACTTAGGAGGAGATCTGGGTGAATGGAGAGAAGGGAAGAGAGGGAGCTACTGAAGATAAATTTTCTCTTCTATCAAAGGGAAAGGGAAAATGTAAGAAGGGTTCCAGGATTGACATCAGTAAAGCTCGTTTCTTTGCATGCAATGAATATGGCCACTATGTAGCATAGTGTCCCAATAGGAAGGGGACAAAGGAGAAGGAGAAGGAGAAACAGGTAGCAACCTCTGCAGAGGTAAATGACTTTAGTGAGAAGTTTGAGAAAGAGTTTTCTCTTGTTTCCATTGTTTCTAGTGGCAACAACAACAACTTTGAGTTTGACAGGACTTGGATGGTGGACAGTGGGGCCACTAGTCATATGACAGGAATGTTGGACTCATTTTTGTTCATATTTGAGATTGGTCCTGGTCATGTTGTGAATGGGAATCACCAGATCAGAGGAGTCGACAGTGTCATGTTTCTGTTGGACTTCTGAGAGACCTTGAAAGTTGAAGGGGTGTTGTTTGTACCAGGGTCGAGAGTTAATCTCCTCTCAGTATCGACTCTGGAGGATGCTAGATATGTAATCACTTTCAAACATGGTTATGTTCATATTCAAGCAATAGATGAGGTTCCCATCAGGAAATTTCTGATTGGAGAATGGAAAGGCAGAGTATACACAGTGCTTGGCCAACATGTGATATGTCAGTCAGGTTGGATATCTGACTCAGAGGGAGAGAAAGAATCTCAAAGGATTGAAGGTGCACCCGAATGTCAATCCTTAGTTCAGGGATCTAGTACTAGCAGCAAGATAAACTGGTATGAGTTAATCCAGTCATAAAATGCTCAGAGACGAGACATGATTTCTCGAAGCATCAGTACAAGACACAGTTCCACCAGACCAGTTCAGATGCAACATTCAGGTTTAGAGGGAGCAACCACTGCAGATAGCTTGGAGTCCGAGAATGGTCCTGGAAGTGGTAATGTCAAGAGGACCTCCCTCATTAAGAGGGAGTGTTGAAATGTAACAAGGGATGTCCTCATTCATGTTTTTGTGTTTTGTCATGGGGGGGACATAAAGTCGTATTTCCTAGACATGTTTTATTTGTAAAGTGAATTTTTAAATAAAGTGATTTTGTAAAGTGAATGTATTTTATAACTTAAAGTGATTTTAAGTTGTGGGACCCAAAAGTATTTAATGAGCATTTATTACTTATTTTGTAATTAATGAGGAAAATTAAATATGAGCCCTTAGATTAGATTTATGATAGCCATTAGATTGAGTTGGTTATGTAAGTTAGGGTTTCTTGGGAAAATAGAAGAGTACATATACATGCTTAGGAATGTGAGAAGAACAAACAATAAAGACAAAGGAGAGAGAGATAAGATTTCTGGAGAGTTTAAGAGCACATTTTTCAAAGTTAATTAGAGTGCATGGTTCCCGAGGAATTTATTAAAATACTAAAATCTCAGGTTAGTCAAGTGTTTGATGAAATGTGTGAATGAAATATTTATGATTTTGTCATTAAAAATATTCAGTTTTGTCAGTGTTGTTTATGAGAATTACTCTGTTTTGAATGTGAACTGTTGTATGCACTGCCTGTGTCCAAAAAAATCTATCAATTTGGAATCCATTAGCATTGTTCGAGCCATTTCCTGTACTGTCCTGTTCTTTCTTTCAACAACTCCATTCTGTTGAGGTGTCCTAGCAACGAAGAATTGCATTTTTATTCCATGAATGCTACAGTAGTCCATAAATTACTTTGAAGTGAACTCTCCTCCATTATCAGATCTCAAGTATTTGATTTTTGAATCCATTCATTTTCAACCATTTCCTTGTATATCTTGAAGTTTTCAAAAGCTTCTGACTTATTCTTGAGAAAGAAAACTGCAGTCATTCTTGTAGAATCATCAAATAATAACATAAAGTATTTCTTACCTTTTAAAACCTTTGTTGTAGTTGGTCCAACTATATCAGTATGCACAATTTCCAGTGGTCTTGTTGTTGAATATTCCTTTGATTTGAACCTGGTATTTATTTGCTTTCCTTGTTGACAATGCTTGCATAAAACATTGGTTGGTTTCATGATCCGGGGCATTTCTCTAACTGCTTCTCTTTTGATGAATTTGACAAGGTTATCAAAATGTATGTGACCCATTCTTCTGTGCCATAGCCAACTTTCATCTTCCTTTCCTATACAACACTTTTCATTTCCAATTTCACTTAACACATATATGTTGCGTGAAGTTCTCACAGCTGTAGTAATAAGTTTTCCTGAACCTTCTTTTCTCATCTCGCGCTTTTGTGAATCAAAAGTAACTTTATGACCTTGGTCACACATTTGAATCACACTTAGAAGATTATGTTTCATATCTTCTACTAGTAGAACATTTTCTTCTTTTGTATTCTTGTTCTCAATTCTGACTATGCCTTTTCCAATGATTTTAGCTGAATCGTCATTTACGAAGGATACTGGTCCATATATTTCCTTTCTTAATGTAAGAAACCTATCTCTATCACCTTTCATGTGTTTTGAACATCCACTGTCAGCATACCAACCACGTTTCTTATGCTTAGCTTGTAGAGAGAGTGTGCATTCTTCATTGCTGTACTAATTCTGATTTCTTATCCATGTCCTTTTTTGAGGTTCCTGTCTGTGATTGTTTTTGTTCTGTTGTGGTTCTCTAGGAGGGATTTCCATTCTTCAATATTTGGCCATGTGTCCAAATTTGTTACACATGTAGCATTCCACTTCAGTTCTTAATTATTCAAACCTGTTGTAACTTCTTCTCTATGTTTCACTAGGCATTCTTGGATAACCCTTTTGTGTATGACTTTCAAATTTGTTTATCTTCCTATTGTTAGCTATGCAATTCACAACTTTATATCCAAAAATATTATATTCATAACATAAAACGAAAAATATAGTTTGATACCTATGAGTTGAATATCTTCTAAAAGGAGGTGCTCTTATGAATCCTTCTTCTTCCTGAGACCTATCTATTTCTTTTGGTTGTTGATTCTGAAATCTAAATCTTCTCGGTGGAGGAGTGTCCCTGTAATTTTCTCTATAGACCTTCCTATCCCCTTTGATTGTTTTTGCATAGATTTTTGGATATGTTTCTTGTTCTATTGTTTTGGAGCTTGATCCCTTTTCTGTCTGATTATTTCCAAGTCCGGACTTGTCATGATTAGGCCTTTGACTGCTGATAATGTCATTCAAAACTTTTGAGCTGTTCTGTATATTTTTCTTTTGAAGATCCTTTCTTAATGTGACAATCTCTGCTTCCAGATTTCAATGATCATGTCTCTTCCTTCTAGCTGTTCTTTGAGTGCTTCTTCAATTCTTTTATCTTATTCAATTTGAACCTTCAAATTTGTGATCATTTGTTCTAATTCTTGAGTGTCTTCTTTCTTGTCTAGTTCCTCTTGTAGCTTCTTGTTTTCCCTCTTTTCTCTTCTGATAACTTCTATGGCACTCAAATTCTGCCTCTTCAATTTCTTCTTCGACTTCTTTATATTTTTCTTTGGATTTTTCATATTCTTCTTCAGAGTCTTCTTTATCAGAGTCTTCTACTGCCATGAATAAAACTCTTTCTATCTCACTATCACCGACTTCATATTCATCTGATGATGAGATGTCTTCTTTGCTGCATAATCTTTTCTTGAAAATTTTCTTTGTGGTTATTTTGCCTTTATATGTTTATTTTTGTTTTGAGTAACCTTCATCAGTTTTATTTTTCTTATGAGGACATTTGTTAGAAAAATGAATAATACCATCACGATTAAAACAAATTAGAGGAAGCTTACCTCTATACTTGTCGTCAGTTCCCTTGTTCAATCTTTTGAAAAAGTTGGCCACTTCTTCATCATCCTTTGAGACGTCACTGTTGCTGCTATGCTATTTTTCTTGTTTCTTTCCCTTTTGCTTTGATCTTTTGGATGCTTTGAACGCTACTTCTTTTACATCTGGATTTTCCTGTTCAGTTCTCATTTCGTATGCTGTGAAGATTCCATGTAGTTCGTCCATGCTTATTGAGTTTATATATGCTCTTTCTTCTAGTGCTGATATCTTAGGGTCAAATCTCATAGGAAGAGATCTTAGTACCTTTTGAACAATTATAGATTCTTGAATTTCTTCTCCCAATCCCATGATTGCATTTACTATTTCATCGACTCGTAAGAAGTAAGATGCAATATTCTCATCTTCCTTCATCTTTAGTTGTTCAAACTGATCTTTGTAAGTTTGAAGCTTTGCTGCTTTGTCTTTTGAATCTCCTTCATAAATATTTCGAAGTTTGTCCCAAATCTCTTCAGTGGATTTAAAATGTGCAACTTTGGTGAATACCATTTCACCAAACATTCAGAAGTGCATTTGTGGCTTTGGAATTATTCTGACCGATTTTCATTTATTTGTCATTTGTTGGTGGAACTTCTGGTACTGTGTATTCATCTATAATTGATTGCCAAATTTCAAATCCCTATGCCTGTATATATGTATTCATCCTTATGCTCCAAAATGCATACTTTTGTCCATCAAACTGTGGTATTCCATTTTTATACAAGTTGTTTCTCTCCATGATCTACCTTTCAATGGTTAAACTGATTTCTAAAGGAACCTGCTCTGATACCAATTGTTGGACTACTGAGAGGGGGGTGAATCAGTAATAAAGCAATTTAATCATTTTTAGCCATATAATCCAAGTGTTATATCAATGTAGCACTATCATCCAATAAATGCAGAGTAAATAGACAATGAACAAATGAACATTCATACACATACACAGTACACCATTGTTTTACGTGGAAACCCAAAGTGATAGAAAACCACTGAATGCTTTTTCTTATATGTCTTGAAGAATTACATTCATTGGAAGCACCAAATTCCTTTGTTTTCCAGCTACAACTAGAAGGAGGCTCCAACCCCATAGTTTCTCAGGCTACAACCTGAGGGAATCTCCAAATCCCCAATTATCTGTCTACAACCCCCTATGTTCTCTGGCTACAACCACTTGTCCTTGCCCCATCCAACCACCTTGACGTATAAGTAGAATGATGGAACCAATGTCACACTATCAATTTGAGATATACTGTTGTAAACCTGTACCAATAACCCTTCACCAAACAACCTATAGCAATAAACCTGAACCACGCATCTACCTGTACCTCAACCTATACCATAAACAAGTGCATCAACCACACACCAACCTGTACCAAACAACCTGTAATCAACCTGTACCATAAAAAAGTGCATCCAACCATGTACCAAGTATGTTCCAATCATGTATCAACTACTCATAAACTATGACTCATCAAGATGTACCAACATCATCAACTATACACCTCATGTATGTGCCAACTCATCAACTACTTGTCTCAACCATGTACCCGACATGTACCTCAACCAAAATCCCTCATCAATTTCATCATCCAAATCTTATTTGTAACTCTATAATAGACCTGGTGTATATGATCACATACTTGCAAAACTTCCTTGACTTTAACAACAAGAGACTAGTATTTTCATCAAACTTTTCTTTATACTCACATGACTAGTTTTGGATTAGTCAACAACCCTAACTTGAAATAATCACAACTATGTACCTATAATGAATAAAGATATGAAAATAGTACATAATGTTCTTCAGTTTGTTTTATGCAATTCCTCCAGGTATCACTACTTGGAACCTCTCAGAAAAGGAGTTATAGCAAAAATGGCATACCTTGTTGAATTCTGACTTATTCTAGAGAGTGAACTTGTAGAGTGTGCCCCGCACAAAATATTTTTTGTATGGATATGAAAATGTTACAAAGAATACTATAGACTACACTCTAAATAACACATTTGGTCTTACTTAATTTGGATATGTTATGAAGAAATTATGATGTTTTTACCCGAAACACCTGTTTTAGACTAGTTTCAGGACTAGCCACAAACCCTATTTTCCATGGAGTGTAACTCCAAAAATACAACAAGCCACAACTTGAAATTTGTACCAAAACTACTTGGATATGTTTTCTCAATGGCCTCTCAATTTCACGGTCTGAATCATTCTAGAAAAAAAGTTATTTTGAAAATTGTGAGATGACCTGTAAATAACATACCTTAGAAAACATCATCAACAGAATTTATCCTCCCTTGAATCTCGACCTTCTTTACTTCATATTCTCTCTGAAATCCGGCTTAGATATCCTTTGGTTACCTCATTCACCTGTAGATATTCAATATGCTCAAGTGTGATTAAGATGAGAGAGCCTTGCCTCTTATTTATACTTTCATGTAGCTTCCTTAAGGGGTTGCCTTTTGATCAAAATATGGACCAGGGGTCAAAATTTAGCTCAAAAATCAAAGTTCTTGGAATTTCCTAAAAATGAATAGGAGCGTAGCCCTCGTCGTCATGAACCCAACGCAACTCGTTTGGGTTCAAACAGACGTTGGGAGCGAGAGATATCACGATCTGTTCGAATCGTCAAACAGGTAAAAAAAGGGACGCTGTTTGTGCAGTCCGTACAGTCCGTACGGATGCTGACGTGGTAGAGACCGTACGTTCATACAATGACATGGCATATGATGATGTGGCAGAAGTGGTCGAATCGCAATGTGACACGTGGAATTTATTGAACAAATGGTGTGGTGCCACGTGGCCGAGTCATGGGCTGCCACGTGGCACCGTTGTATTGGTTGTTTGTTCAAAATATAATGGAGTCCATGGGGATCGAACCCCGGACCTCCCCTTTTTGGCAGCGCTTTATCAATGGCCGCCCAATCGGCACGCCATGCAGTGGTTCTTATATAACATATGAGTTTTATTATATTTGAATTTGATTAAAGTTTAATATGGCGGGGGGTCGGGCTGGGGCTTAGCCCCAGCCCGCGGTTGTAATACATTTATACATATGACCACCAACGCACAGATATAGAGTTTGGCGTGCACCCAGTTTCATACACTTAAATCATATGACCACAGTTAAAAACGCGCGTGGGTTTACGTATTTCAAATGGTTAAGCCCCCGGTCACATAACCCATTACATATGACCTTGCCACGGAGCGCACGAGGAGTTGGGTTGGTTTCAACGGTTGTACAAAATGACCCGCCACTTATCATTCTTTTATTCGCCAATGTAAATGCAGCCCTTTTCTTATTTTGCGCGTGGTCACATGGTGACCTTGTGACCGTGGTTTTGGCAGTTAGGGGTTGGCGCGCCCATAACCGTCCTACAGTTTGCACGGTTATGCGGTATTGTGCGTGTGCTAGGTTTTAGCACGAATTTGGAGCATGTTCTTGGTTAGAGCGCCCAGAGGTGCGTTTTGGTGAACCAGAGACAACAAGCTTGAAGGAAGAGAATGGCAGGAGGCCTATCTTCTTCATTTTTTGGCCAAATGAGGTGCCGTAAAAGCCCAACTAGTGGTTTTTGGACGTTTTGAATCCATTGGCACTTTTTTCACAGCCATTTGAAGACTTCTTTTGCATGTTTTTAACCATTGAAGTTTCAGGAAGCTTCAGGGAGCTTGAAGCCCTCATTGTTTGAGGTCATGCTCAGATGAGCCTATGTTTGTTTTCTGTGATTGAATAATCATTTTTGACTAATTATTATGATTTGAACACTTTGGGATAGGTTTCAGATTCATTTGAGGACTTTTATAGGTGTTTTTTCCAAAGAGAAGCTCAGGGAAGCTTAAGGCCACATGTAGAAGAGGTCATGCCCGGATGACCCATGATCCGTTTTCAGAGTTCTATTAGTCATTTTTGGGGTTTTTATGTATTCTGATTCCAATGGTACAGTCAAATTTTCCATTGGAATTGAGCAGAAACTTGTAAAAGAATCTTTGACAAATTAATCCCAGAGAGCCAAGTCCATTGATGGAGGCTCAAGGAGATGTAGCCCGGAGAGGGGTGAACTCCTTTATCATGTTTTTATTGTTGTGAGTTTGATGGTTTATTTGCTACAAGTTATGTTGCTGTGTATTTATTTAAAGCACATATTTAACCATTTAAAAGAACATTTTCTCACACATGAACATTTAAAGGAAGAAGCATAAACTTAGCACATAATCTATCTTGCATATTTTAACACATGAAGCAAGGTCCTGTAAAGTTTATTTTTATGAAGTAGAGCATGCTTGCATAACATAACAAGTCAACCCACTATTTTCAGATCACCTTTTAACCATCTTAACCCACTTTCCTTATTTTAGGGTTAACCAACTTCTAACCACTTGTCCAATTAGTAATTTATCCATTAACTTGATTATTTAAATAATTTATTTTGTATCCACTTTGACTTATAGTACACTCATCACTTCACTTTAACTCAAGGGGTTACCTTCTAACCATCTTAAACCACTTTCCTTATTTTAGGGCCAACCCACTTCTAACCACTTGTCAACTTAGTAATTTCTCCATTAACTTTTTTATTTACATAATTTATTTTGTATTCACTTTGAATTATAGTACACTCATCACTTCACTTTATTATTTACGTTCCAAAAAACTATTAAACCACTTTGACTACTTTGACCTTTTGGGGCGTCTAGATGACTCATGAGGGTTCTCCAACTTCACATGGTCATAACTCTCTAACCGTGAGGAGTTATGTGATGTTACACATACCACTGGAAATAACATGACATGTACTACCCATATAGAATAGTATTACCTTCAAATATATTAAAACTCATACCGTTATACATCAAACAAACTTGGGTCCATTACCCAAACCTTTGTGCTACTAGATGTTACAAGGGAAAAACTCTCTATGGCCAAGGGTAAACCACAATAGACAGGTATGACTGCAAAAATCAACTCAATTCCAACATGTGCTATATAAACTAATGTGCAATACGAGGAAGAATCCTACCTCGATCCAATCGTTTGATGTCGTTCAATCGTTGAGCACTTTGACCCAAAGCTTTACACTTGCAATAAGTTCTCAACAAAAAAACAATGTAAGTATATAGTGACAATATATAAAATGAGTTAGCACGTCAGATAACACACTCCATTAATAAACATTACAAACATGCCCATGGATAATAATCGTATATTTGCAAGATATCGATAGGACGGGAAAGGAGTATTTCTATTAATAATTGATCAACAAAAGTATCAACATTACAGACTTTTGTGCCAGCACGGTTCGAAACCAAGAAACCAAGTTCCTTCCAACTATTAATAGCAAGGAGGTAATGAGGTCATCTCCACCACTTCAATCCTCCACCAAAGGCAAGCTCATAGCAAGGAGGTAATGAGGTCATCTCGACAATAAGGAAAGAGCTTGGGGGCTGAACACTGAGTTCAGACTTGAGGGACGAAGGGATGCAGACTCAATATGAAGTAATTTCTCCATAGTAACTTTTCTCTCAAAGTTGAATGTTTTCTCCTCTTTTTCCATAGCTCAAAATTGTGCTCTTATAGCCTCCAGAATGCAACTGAAGGGACGATTCAGAACATTTCCAGTATATGGAAGGCCAAAGATTAGATATTTTCGGTCATGACATGGAAACCCGACCTCATCTTGTATTCTCTGACACAAATCTTGATATACACGAGCTATATTTGAGAAGCAAGCGTATACGCGTCTTACAAAGCAGTTAGGGAGTGTATATGTGGAAAAATATATCTTTTTGGCTCTGGATTTATCAAAAAGAGGTTGATAAGTTTGCATAGGGAAATGGAAAAAGACCCTCTGTGCAAGATAGAAAATGTGAGGCAAATATTGCTATAACATATGCCCCCTAATGTGTGAGATCAGAGGAGTATCTGCGATGGCTGAAATACATTATAAATAACCCAGAAGTGGAGTGGTAGAGAACCAGCTGGATGAACTCAATTTCTCATTACATTATGTATTGACTTTGCATACATGGCTGCTAAGAATACAATGTAGATCCATGTGGAAAATATACCAACAAGTGTTCATGGCCATGAGTAGGCAATTATAAATGCGGTTACATGCCAATAGTTGTCATAGTCACGAACAAGGCCCAGTGAAACCTGTCTCAAAATCAATCTGAAGATATTTGTATACCATGGAGTACAATCTAATCTCCCATGATTGCTAAAGTCAAATAGGTATTGGTCCAATGAAATGGAAACAACAACTCAGGAAATATGCATCTACAAAGTGATGTCTTCAAGTCTTCAATACAATCCGCCAATGGTGCAAGTCTACATCATGTGAATAAATGAGTTGAGGTTGAACACAATGAGACATCGTTTGAATACCGGTCATTGAGGTATACCGTTAACAAATGCAAGACAATCTACCAATGATGAAAGTAGGTATCAAGGCACCGAGTACGTATCTACAAATGTGAATAAAGGAGCTGGTGTCGAATAGTTGAGAGATCCATTGATTAAGAGAAATTGATGTATTCTCATCTGTCAATGAAAATAGAGCCTGCCACTAATGACTGCAAGCCTTAATGTACTCATAAAACTCTAGGTCTCATATCCAGAATACATGAACTGAAGTTGATGGAAAAAGACCCGCTGAAAGGAGAACATTAAGGCATCTCTCATCAGTTAACACGAGGAGCAAAGCAGGAGCTACATGATTTGGTGGAGATTGGACGAAGAACATGTTCACGAACCAACAACCCTGTGCATCTTTCATGTGTGCCAAATGCAAGCGGTACATGAAAAGACCCTCTGAATAGCATCCAATGATGAAAATTGCTGACAAAGGTGAGGAAACCACTAATAAGGCTAATGGCATCCAAGACACTGCATGAATCCCAAAGTGTGAATAGATGTCTTGCTGTCGAACACAAGGAAAACCACCCAGTCAACGACCCATGATGAAATGTCGATTGCTGGGTTCAAGGTGACCTACCAATGATGAAAGTATGGCCAGGGTGCATCATAAGACCAAAGTATCATGTGATTCTGAGACACACTAAGGGTATGGCCGACATGAAAATTCAAGATTTCTAAGGAGTGGCCGACATAGGTTGATAGAATTCATTTGAACAAGAGCATGAGACATACGGTGGACTCCGACAACATAGCCTTAATGATGTGACAACTAGATGCAGGAGGAATCCATAATGTTCTCTATAGTGATTGGAAGATTAACCAGTCGATAGAGAAAATTTTGTAATGAGATAAGCTTCCTAAGGCCATGCTAAACCCAAAATTATGATGACGCAAGGACTCAATAACTTTGTTCTCTGTTCAAAGGTGACACGACTGCTTCCAATTACAATATAGTACTCCCTTCGAGCCCGTCTTTTTTTGTTTTTTCATAACAAGTGAATGCTATGATACAGAGGAGGGAACGAGTGTCGCAAGTAAGAAAAACTAGCTCCAGTAGTGGAATGTACCTATGCTCAATGCAAAGAAATGCATGCGAGAGATGGACACTCAGGGTGATGTTCTCTCTAGGGTATAGGGTGTCAAATTGCGAAGGATATAAGTAAGGCTCTGCTTGGTTGAGGATGCAAAATGCTTAGGCCATGGTTTATAACACAAAGCAAGAACCGACTAAAGGCTCAATACTGCAAGCAAGGGCATGAGATGCAATCACAACTTAATGCCAAAAAATGTCCTTTTTTATATCTTTTAGTCTACTTGGTGTGAAAAAGGGGTAAACTTGTGCTAGATAGACGTCTTTTCAAATCCAATTTACGAGTGTGAAAAAGACAAGTTCACTCAGAGATCTTTTCCATTTTTGATAACGAGTCGGAAAAGAGCTTAACTAAGACTCATGATCTTTCAAATCCAATTTTAACGAGTGTGAAAGGGACAAGTCACTCGACGATCTTTTCAATTTTTAATAATGAGTTGGAAAAGAGCTTAACTAAGACTCATTTTTTGTTCTAATCAACATGTACAGGGGGAGGCCAAGGTTCCCGTCCCGACCTTCTACCGAAAGTCAGTATCCTGCAGATAACTGACAAAAGCTTGGGAAAGCCCAAAGCTCTTCAAGTCGAGGAGGAGAAAGTGCTAACAGAGTACATAGTCTCTTTTATGGTTCGAATAATGTCTCTCAGTGGAAAATACATAGGTGGGGGTATGGGATGTCCTGTCAGGTCATCTCAGTAGAAGGGAAACTGGTTAGGACTCGGAGAGAGAGAGTATTTAGAGGAAGAATGAATCTCTCTTTCTTAGAAGGGGGAAGACTTGGAATGTTGATGACGTGATTGGAGGGTGCATCACTCTTTTTAGGGAGAGTCAGTTTTACCAAAAATGGCATCGACGTGGTCACTTCTTCAATTATAGGTTGAAGAGGATGCATGGTAACGGGGGTAGGAGATGTTTCATCCTCCGTGGAGAGGGTGAGGTTAGAGGAAAATCTTGGTGGTGAGACCGTCAGGATCATTAAAGGTGAAGTGGTGTGAGGAGGAACCATGGGTGTCTCAGAGTCTAAAGGTATTTTGGGCGAGCCCCACGCCTCTGGTATCCCGACAGTCACTAGGCACAAGCGAGTAAGATGGCTTCCTTCACAAGTCCTGCAAAGGAATTTATGCTTATGCCTGAGACGTTTAGGTTTCTCGATGGGACTGGCTGAGGAAAGAGATTCGTCTCCTGTATGATGAATGGGAGTTAGATATGTGACATGACTAGGATTCAGGGTGAAAAGGATGGTGCCCCCAACATAACTAGCAGAGGTTGGGAGCAAGTTGTCAACATAATTTGTAGAAAATGTCGACCCATCGCCGATATGACTAGCAGAGGTGGGCAATGGTGAACTGGTGTGGCTTATAGTAGTTTGGATAGCAATAGATTGCAGTATTTGATTCCAAGGTCCCATAAAAGATTGACTCTGAAACATTGCAGGCCAGAAAGGATCCTGGTATACTCCCTGTCCTGGCCCAAAAACATGGTGGTTTATGCCAAGGTGGTCTAAAGAGATTTGGACGGTCATAATCACTAAGGTCTGCAAAGAGACTGAGGTAGGATAAGAATTATTCAAGTGAGGATATATGTTACCCCCTTGTGGGGGTGTCCCATAAGGAGGGTAGCCCAAATTATAAAATTGATTTTCCCCATATGAAATACCTGGGAGTACTTGAGGACCTGGTGTAGAAAAAGTGTTTAAACAGGTTGACATGGCAGATGAAATATACATGGGTGGGGTGTAATGAGCACCCATATAAGCATTGGATGCTGAAAGGGCATATCTAGGATTGGATCCATAAGGTGGAAGGTTCCAACCTCCCATGGGAACATGACTCATATCAAATGAAGAAGGGGGCATGGGAGCGATGGTGCCCACATGTCCAATGCTAGGATTCATATAAGTAGACCAGGGAGGGGGTTGCACATGGGAAGGCATATTAA
>ML787453.1:253661-267255 GCA_009831015.1 Picea engelmannii | reverse complement strand
TATATATACCAAGGAGACATTTTCATTTTGAATCATCTTGTACTTGAACATTTAAGTTGGGTAAAAGGAGGTTTCCCCCTCGAAGAGGCTTATTATCTGAAATTATCTCTTTTTCAAGGCGTTGAGTACTTTTCCTGAGGTTTTTCTATGCTATATTGAAGTTTGGTTCTTAACAATGAGAGTGTGGTTCCATATCTTACCCAGTTGGCACAAGTTAAGGATGAACTGGCAGCGGTGGGGGAAATCATCTTAGATTCAGAACTTGTGAGGATAACCTTGAGAGGTTTTATAAAGGATTGGGAAGTCTTTGTGAAATGCATTGTGGGACATGAAAAACTTCTAGATTGGAGCAGACTTTGGGATAATTTCACTTAGGAGGAGATCTGGGTGAATGGAGAGAAGGGAAGAGAGGGAGCTACTGAAGAGAAATTTTCTCTTCTGTCAAAGGGCAAGGGAAAATGTAAGAAGGGTTCCAGGATTGACATCAGTAAAGCTCGTTTCTTTGCATGCAATGAATATGGCCACTATGTAGCATAGTGTCCCAATAGGAAGGGGACAAAGGAGAAGGAGAAGGAGAAATAGGTAGCAGCCTCTGCAGAGGTAAATGACTTTAGTGAGAAGTTTGAGAAAGAGTTTTCTCTTGTTTCCATTGTTTCTAGTGGCAACAACAACAACTTTGAGTTTGACAGGACTTGGATGGTGGACAATGGGGCCACTAGTCATATGACAGGAATGTTGGACTCATTTTTGTTCATATTTGAGATTGGTCCTGGTCATGTTGTGAATGGGAATACCATATCAGAGGAGTCGACAGTGTCATGTTTCTGTTGGACTTCTGAGAGACCTTGGAAGTTGAAGGGGTGTTGTTTGTACCAGGGTCGAGAGTTAATCTCCTCTCAGTCTCGGCTCTGGAGGATGCTAGATATGTAATCACTTTCAAACATGGTTATGTTCATATTCAAGCAATAGATGAGGTTCCCATCAGGAAAGTTCTGATTGGAGAATGGAAAGGCAGAGTATACACAGTGCTTGGCCAACATGTGATATGTCAGTCAGGTTGGATATCTGACTCAGAGGGAGAGAAAGAAGCTCAAAGGATTGAAGGTGCACCCGAATGTTAGTCCTTAGTTCAGGGATCTAGTACTAGAAACAAGATAAAATGGTATGAGTTAAGCCAGTAAGAAAATGCTCAAAGACGAGACATGATTTCTCGAAGCATCAGTACAGGACACAGTTCCACCAGACCAGTTCAGATGCAACATTCAAGTTTAGAGGGAGCAACCACTGCAGATAGCTTGGAGTCCGAGAATGGTCCTGGAAGTGGTAATGTCAAGAGGACCTCCCTCATAAAGAGGGAGTGTTGAAATGTAACAAGGGATGTCCTCATTCATGTTTTTGTGTTTTGTCATGGGGGGGACATAAAGTCGTATTTCCTAGACATGTTTTATTTGTAAAGTGACTTTTTAAATAAAGTGATTTTGTAAAGTGAATGTACTTTATAACTTAAAGTGATTTTAAGTTGTGGGACCCAAAAGTGTTTAATGAGCATTTATTACTTATTTTGTAATTAATGAGGAGCATTAAATATGAGCCAGCCATTAGATTGAGTTGGTTATGTAAGTTGGGGTTTCTTGGGAAAAGAGAAGAGTACATATACATGCTTAGGAATGTGAGAAGAACAAACAATAAATACAAAGGAGAGAGAGATCATATTTCTGGAGAGTTTAAGAGCACATTTTTCAAAGTTAATTAGAGTGCATGGTTCCCGAGGAATTTATTAAAATACTAAAATCTCAGGTTAGTCAAGTGTTTGATGAAATGTGTGAATGAAATATTTATGATTTTGTCATTAAAAATATTCAGTTTTGTCAGTGTTGTTTATGAGAATTACTCTGTTTTGAATGTGAACTGTTGTATGCACTGCCTGTGTCCAAAAAAATCTATCAATTTGGAATCCATTAGCATTGTTCGAGCCATTTCCTGTACTGTCCTGTTCTTTCTTTCAACAACTCCATTCTGTTGAGGTGTCCTAGCAACGAAGAATTGCATTTTTATTCCATGAATGCTACAGTAGTCCATAAATTACTTTGAAGTGAACTCTCCTCCATTATCAGATCTCAAGTATTTGATTTTTGAATCCATTCATTTTCAACCATTTCCTTGTATATCTTGAAGTTTTCAAAAGCTTCTGACTTATTCTTGAGAAAGAAAACTGCAGTCATTCTTGTAGAATCATCAAATAATAACATAAAGTATTTCTTACCTTTTAAAACCTTTGTTGTAGTTGGTCCAACTATATCAGTATGCACAATTTCCAGTGGTCTTGTTGTTGAATATTCCTTTGATTTGAACCTGGTATTTATTTGCTTTCCTTGTTGACAATGCTTGCATAAAACATTGGTTGGTTTCATGATCCGGGGCATTTCTCTAACTGCTTCTCTTTTGATGAATTTGACAAGGTTATCAAAATGTATGTGACCCATTCTTCTGTGCCATAGCCAACTTTCATCTTCCTTTCCTATACAACACTTTTCATTTCCAATTTCACTTAACACATATATGTTGCGTGAAGTTCTCACAGCTGTAGTAATAAGTTTTCCTGAACCTTCTTTTCTCATCTCGCGCTTTTGTGAATCAAAAGTAACTTTATGACCTTGGTCACACATTTGAATCACACTTAGAAGATTATGTTTCATATCTTCTACTAGTAGAACATTTTCTTCTTTTGTATTCTTGTTCTCAATTCTGACTATGCCTTTTCCAATGATTTTAGCTGAATCGTCATTTACGAAGGATACTGGTCCATATATTTCCTTTCTTAATGTAAGAAACCTATCTCTATCACCTTTCATGTGTTTTGAACATCCACTGTCAGCATACCAACCACGTTTCTTATGCTTAGCTTGTAGAGAGAGTGTGCATTCTTCATTGCTGTACTAATTCTGATTTCTTATCCATGTCCTTTTTTGAGGTTCCTGTCTGTGATTGTTTTTGTTCTGTTGTGGTTCTCTAGGAGGGATTTCCATTCTTCAATATTTGGCCATGTGTCCAAATTTGTTACACATGTAGCATTCCACTTCAGTTCTTAATTATTCAAACCTGTTGTAACTTCTTCTCTATGTTTCACTAGGCATTCTTGGATAACCCTTTTGTGTATGACTTTCAAATTTGTTTATCTTCCTATTGTTAGCTATGCAATTCACAACTTTATATCCAAAAATATTATATTCATAACATAAAACGAAAAATATAGTTTGATACCTATGAGTTGAATATCTTCTAAAAGGAGGTGCTCTTATGAATCCTTCTTCTTCCTGAGACCTATCTATTTCTTTTGGTTGTTGATTCTGAAATCTAAATCTTCTCGGTGGAGGAGTGTCCCTGTAATTTTCTCTATAGACCTTCCTATCCCCTTTGATTGTTTTTGCATAGATTTTTGGATATGTTTCTTGTTCTATTGTTTTGGAGCTTGATCCCTTTTCTGTCTGATTATTTCCAAGTCCGGACTTGTCATGATTAGGCCTTTGACTGCTGATAATGTCATTCAAAACTTTTGAGCTGTTCTGTATATTTTTCTTTTGAAGATCCTTTCTTAATGTGACAATCTCTGCTTCCAGATTTCAATGATCATGTCTCTTCCTTCTAGCTGTTCTTTGAGTGCTTCTTCAATTCTTTTATCTTATTCAATTTGAACCTTCAAATTTGTGATCATTTGTTCTAATTCTTGAGTGTCTTCTTTCTTGTCTAGTTCCTCTTGTAGCTTCTTGTTTTCCCTCTTTTCTCTTCTGATAACTTCTATGGCACTCAAATTCTGCCTCTTCAATTTCTTCTTCGACTTCTTTATATTTTTCTTTGGATTTTTCATATTCTTCTTCAGAGTCTTCTTTATCAGAGTCTTCTACTGCCATGAATAAAACTCTTTCTATCTCACTATCACCGACTTCATATTCATCTGATGATGAGATGTCTTCTTTGCTGCATAATCTTTTCTTGAAAATTTTCTTTGTGGTTATTTTGCCTTTATATGTTTATTTTTGTTTTGAGTAACCTTCATCAGTTTTATTTTTCTTATGAGGACATTTGTTAGAAAAATGAATAATACCATCACGATTAAAACAAATTAGAGGAAGCTTACCTCTATACTTGTCGTCAGTTCCCTTGTTCAATCTTTTGAAAAAGTTGGCCACTTCTTCATCATCCTTTGAGACGTCACTGTTGCTGCTATGCTATTTTTCTTGTTTCTTTCCCTTTTGCTTTGATCTTTTGGATGCTTTGAACGCTACTTCTTTTACATCTGGATTTTCCTGTTCAGTTCTCATTTCGTATGCTGTGAAGATTCCATGTAGTTCGTCCATGCTTATTGAGTTTATATATGCTCTTTCTTCTAGTGCTGATATCTTAGGGTCAAATCTCATAGGAAGAGATCTTAGTACCTTTTGAACAATTATAGATTCTTGAATTTCTTCTCCCAATCCCATGATTGCATTTACTATTTCATCGACTCGTAAGAAGTAAGATGCAATATTCTCATCTTCCTTCATCTTTAGTTGTTCAAACTGATCTTTGTAAGTTTGAAGCTTTGCTGCTTTGTCTTTTGAATCTCCTTCATAAATATTTCGAAGTTTGTCCCAAATCTCTTCAGTGGATTTAAAATGTGCAACTTTGGTGAATACCATTTCACCAAACATTCAGAAGTGCATTTGTGGCTTTGGAATTATTCTGACCGATTTTCATTTATTTGTCATTTGTTGGTGGAACTTCTGGTACTGTGTATTCATCTATAATTGATTGCCAAATTTCAAATCCCTATGCCTGTATATATGTATTCATCCTTATGCTCCAAAATGCATACTTTTGTCCATCAAACTGTGGTATTCCATTTTTATACAAGTTGTTTCTCTCCATGATCTACCTTTCAATGGTTAAACTGATTTCTAAAGGAACCTGCTCTGATACCAATTGTTGGACTACTGAGAGGGGGGTGAATCAGTAATAAAGCAATTTAATCATTTTTAGCCATATAATCCAAGTGTTATATCAATGTAGCACTATCATCCAATAAATGCAGAGTAAATAGACAATGAACAAATGAACATTCATACACATACACAGTACACCATTGTTTTACGTGGAAACCCAAAGTGATAGAAAACCACTGAATGCTTTTTCTTATATGTCTTGAAGAATTACATTCATTGGAAGCACCAAATTCCTTTGTTTTCCAGCTACAACTAGAAGGAGGCTCCAACCCCATAGTTTCTCAGGCTACAACCTGAGGGAATCTCCAAATCCCCAATTATCTGTCTACAACCCCCTATGTTCTCTGGCTACAACCACTTGTCCTTGCCCCATCCAACCACCTTGACGTATAAGTAGAATGATGGAACCAATGTCACACTATCAATTTGAGATATACTGTTGTAAACCTGTACCAATAACCCTTCACCAAACAACCTATAGCAATAAACCTGAACCACGCATCTACCTGTACCTCAACCTATACCATAAACAAGTGCATCAACCACACACCAACCTGTACCAAACAACCTGTAATCAACCTGTACCATAAAAAAGTGCATCCAACCATGTACCAAGTATGTTCCAATCATGTATCAACTACTCATAAACTATGACTCATCAAGATGTACCAACATCATCAACTATACACCTCATGTATGTGCCAACTCATCAACTACTTGTCTCAACCATGTACCCGACATGTACCTCAACCAAAATCCCTCATCAATTTCATCATCCAAATCTTATTTGTAACTCTATAATAGACCTGGTGTATATGATCACATACTTGCAAAACTTCCTTGACTTTAACAACAAGAGACTAGTATTTTCATCAAACTTTTCTTTATACTCACATGACTAGTTTTGGATTAGTCAACAACCCTAACTTGAAATAATCACAACTATGTACCTATAATGAATAAAGATATGAAAATAGTACACAATGTTCTTCAGTTTGTTTTATGCAATTCCTCCAGGTATCACTACTTGGAACCTCTCAGAAAAGGAGTTATAGCAAAAATGGCATACCTTGTTGAATTCTGACTTAATCTAGAGAGTGAACTTGTAGAGTGTGCCCCGCACAGAATATTTTTTGTATGGATATGAAAATGTTACAAAGAATACTATAGACTACACTCTAACTAACACATTTTGTCTTACTTAATTTGGATCTGTTATGAAGAAATTATGATGTTTTTACCCGAAACACCTGTTTTAGACTAGTTTCAGGACTAGCCACAAACCCTATTTTCCATGGAGTGTAACTCCAAAAATACAACAAGCCACAACCTGAAATTCGTACCAAAACTACTTGGATATGTTTTCTCAATGGCCTCTCAATTTCATGGTCTGAATCATTCTAGAAAAAAAATTATTTTGAAAATGGTGAGATGACCTGTAAATAACATACCTTAGAAAACATCATCAAAAGAATTTATCCTCCCTTGAATCTCGACCTTCTTTACTTCATATTCTCTCTGAAATTCGGCTTAGATATCCTTTGTTTACCTCATTCACCCGTAGATATTCAATATGCTCAAGTGTGATTAAGATGAGAGAGCCTTGTCTCTTATTTATACTTTCATGTAGCTTCCTTAAGGGGTTACCTTTTGATCAAAATCTGGACCAGGGGTAAAAATTTAGCTCAAAAATCAAAGTTCTTGGAATTTCCTCAAAATGAACAGGAGTGTAGCCCTCATTGTCATGAACCCAACGCAACTCGTTTGGGTTCAAACAGACATCGGGAGCGATAGATATCGCGATCTATTCGAATCATCAAACAGGTAAAAAAATGGATGCTGTCTGTGCAGTCCGTACAGTCCGTACGGATGTTGACGTTGTAGAGACCGTACATCCATACAATGACGTGGAATATGATGATGTGGCAGTTTCAGATTGGCAGAAGTGGTCGAATCGCAATGCAACACATGGAATTTATTGAACAAATGGTGTGGTGCTACGTGGCCCAGTCATGGGATGCCACGTGGCACTGTTGTATTGGTTGTTTGTTCAAAATATTATGGAGTCCATGGGGATCGAACCCCAGACCTCCCCATTTTGGCAACGCTTTAGCAATGGCCACCCAATCAGCACGCCATGCAGTGGTTCTTATATAACATATGAGTTTTATTATATTTGAATTTGATTAAAGTTTAATATGGCGGGGGGTCGGGCTGGGGCTTAGCCCCAGCCCGTGGTTGTAATACATTTATACATATGACCACTAGTGCACAGATACAGAGTTTGGCATGCACCCAGTTGCATACACTTAAATCATATGAACATAGTTAAAAACGCGCGTGGGTTTACGTATTTCAAATGGTTAAGCCCCCGGTCACATAACCCATTACATATGACCTTGCCACAGAGCGCACGAGGAGTTGGGTTGGTTTCAACGGTTGTACAAAATGACCTGCCACTTGTCATTGTTTTATTCACCAATGTAAATGGAGCCCTTTTCTTATTTTGCGCGTGGTCACATGGTGACCTTGTGACCGTGGTTTTGGCAGTTAGGGGCTGGCGCACCCATAATCATCCTACAATTTGCACGGTTATGTGGTATTGCACGTGTGCTAGGTTTTAGCACGAATTTGGAGCGTGTTCTTGGTTAGAACGCCCAAAGGTGCGTTTTGGCGAACCAGAGACAACAAGCTTGAAGGAAGAGAATGGCAGGAGGCCTATCTTCTTCATTTTTTGGCCAAATGAGGTGCCGTAAAATCCCAACTAGTGGTTTTTGGACGTTTTGAATCCATTGGCACTGTTTTCACATCCATTTGAATACTTCTTTTGCATTTTTTTAACCATTGAAGTTTCAGGAAGCTTCAGGGAGCTTGAATCCCTCATTGTTTGAGGTCATGCTCAAATGATCCTATGTTTGTTTTCTGTGATTGAATAATCATTTTTGACTAATTATTATGCTCTGAACACTTTGGGATAGGTTTCAGATTCATTTGAGGACTTTTATAGGTGTTTTTTCCAAAGAGAAGCTCAGGTAAGCTTAAGGCCACATGTAGAAGAGGTCATGCCCGGATGACCCATGATCCGTTTTCAGAGTTCTATTAGTCATTTTTGGGGTTTTTATGTATTCTGATTCCAATGGTACAGTCACATTTTCCATTGGAGTTGAGCAACATCTTGTAAAAGAATCTTTGACAAATTAATCCCAGAGAGCCAAGTCCATTGATGGAGGCTCAAGGAGATGTAGCCCGGAGAGGGGTGAACTCCTTTATCATGTTGTTATTGTTGTGAGTTTGATGGTTTATTTGCTGCAAGTTATGTTGCTGTGTATTTATTTAAAGCACATATTTAACCATTTAAAAGAACATTTTCTCACACATGAACATTTAAAGGATGAAGCATAAACTTAGCACATAATCTATCTTGCATATTTTAACACATGAAGCAAGGTCCCGTAAAGTTTATTTTTATGAAGTAGAGGGTGCTTGCATAACATAACAAGTCAGCCCACTATTTTTAGATCACCTTTTAACCATCTTAACCCACTTTCCTTATTTTAGGGTTAACCAACTTCTAACCACTTGTCCAATTAGTAATTTATCCATTAACTTGATTATTTAAATAATTTATTTTGTATCCACTTTGACTTATAGTACACTCATCACTTCACTTTAAATCAAGGGGTTGCCTTCTAACCATCTTAAACCACTTTCCTTATTTTAGGGCCAACCCACTTCTAACCACTTGTCAACTTAGTATTTTCTCCATTAACTTTTTTATTTACATAATTTATTTTGTATTCACTTTGAATTATAGTACACTCATCACTTCACTTTATTATTTACGTTCCAAAAAAATATTAAACCACTTTGACTACTTTGACCTTTTGGGGCGTCTAGATGACTCATGAGGGTTCTCCAACTTCACATGGTCATAAATATCTAACCGTGAGGAGTTATGTGATGTTACACATACCACTGGAAATAACATGACATGTACTACCCATATAGAATAGTCTTACCTTCAAATATATTAAAACTCATACCATTATACATCAAACAAACTTGGGTCCATTACCCAAACCTTTGTGCTACTAGATGTTACAAGGGAAAAACTCTCTATGGCCAAGGGTAAACCACAATAGACAGGTATGACTGTAGAAATCAACTCAATTCCAACATGTGCTATATAAACTAATGTGCAATACGAGGAAGAATCCTACCTCGATCCAATCATTTGATGCCGTTCAACCGTTGAGCACTTTGACCCAAAGCTTTACACTTGCAAGAAGTTCTCAACAAAAAAGCAATGCAAGTATATAGTGACAATATATAAAATGAGTTAGCACGTCAGATAACACAATCCATTAATAAACATTACAAACATGCCCATGGATAATAATCGTATATTTGCAAGATATCGATAGGATGGGAAAGGAGTATTTCTATTAATAATTGATCAACATAAGTATCAACATTACTTTTGTGCCAGCACGTTTCGAAACCAAGAAACCAAGTTCCTTCCAACTAGGTCTCCACCACTTCAATCCTCCACCAAAAGCAAGCTCATAGCAAGGAGGTAATGAGGTCATCTCGACAATAAGGAAAGAGCTTGGGGGCTGAACACTGAGTTCAGACTTGAGGGACGAAGGGATGCATAATCAATATGAAGTAATTTCTCCAGAGTAACTTTGCTCTCAAAGTTGAATGTTTTCTCCTCTTTTTCCATAGCTCAAAATTGTGCTCTTATAGCCTCCAGAATGCAACTGAAGGGACGATTCAGAGCATTTCCAGTATATGGAAGGCCAAATATCAGAGATTTTCGGTCATGACATGGAAACCCAACCTCATCTTGTATTTTCTGACACAAATCTTGATATACGCGAGCTGTATTTGAGCAGCAAGCATATACGCGTCTTACAAAGCAGTTAGGGAGTGTATATGTGGAAAAATATATCTTTTTGGCTCTGGATTTATCAAAAAGGGGTTGATAAGTCTGCATAGGGAAATGGAAAAAGGCCCTCTGTGCAAGATAGAAAATGTGAGGCAAATATTGCTATAACATATGCCCCCTAATGTGTGAGATCAGAGGAGTATCTGCGATGGCCGAAATACATTATAAATAACCCAGAAATGGAGTGGTAGAGAACCAGTTGGATGAACTCAATTTCTCATTACATTATGTATTGAATTTGCATACATGGCTGCTAAGAATACAATGTAGATCCATGTGGAAAATATACCAACAAGTGTTCATGGCCATGAGTAGGCAAGTATAAATGCGGTTACATGCCAATAGTTGTCATAGTCACGAACAAGGCCCAGTGAAACCTGTCTCAAAATCAATCTAAAGATATTTGTATACCATGAAGTACAATCTAATCTCCCATGATTTCTAAAGTCAAATAGGTATTGGTCCAATGAAATGGAAACAACAACTTAGGAAATATGCATCTACAAAGTGATGTCTTCAAGTATTCAATACAATCCGCCAATGGTGCAAGTCTACATCATGTGAATAAATGAGTTAAGGTTGAACACGATGATACATCATTTGAATACCGGTCATTGAGGTATACCGTTAACAAACACAAGGCAATCTACCAATGATGAAAGTAGGTATCAAGGCACCGAGTACGTATCTACAAATGTGAATAAAGGAGTTGGTGTCGAATAGTTGAGAGATCCATTGATCAAGAGAAATTGATGTATTCTCATCTGTCAATGACAAGAGAGCCTGCCACTAATGACTGCAAGCTTAATGTACTCATAAAACTCTAGGTCTCATATCCAGAATACATGAGCTGAAGTTGATGGAAAAAGACCCACTGAAAGGAGAGCATTAAGGCATCTCTCATCAGTTAACATGAGGAGCAAAGTAGGAGCTACATGATTTGGTGGAGATTGGACGAAGAACATGTTCACGAACCAACAACCCTGTGCATCTTTCATGTTTACCAAATGCAAGCGGTACATGAAAAGACCCTCTGAATATCATCCAATGATGAAAATTGCTGACAAAGGCGAGGAAACCACTAATAAGGCTAATGGCATCCAAGACACTGCACGAATCCCAAAGTGTGAATAGATGTCTTGCTGTCGAACACAAGGAAAACCACCCAGTCAACGACCCATGATGAAATGTCAATTGCTGGGTTCAAGGTGACCTACCAATGATGAAAGTATGGCCAGGGTGCATCATAAGACCAATGTATCATGTGATTCTGAGACACACTAAGGGTATGGCCGACATGAAAATTCAATATTTCTAAGGAGTGGTCGACATAGGTTGATATACTTCATTTGAACAAGAGCATGAGACATACGGTGGAATCCAACAGCATAGCCTTAATGATGTGACAACTAGATGCAGGAGGAATCCATAATGTTCTCTATAGTGACTGGAAGATTAACCAGTCGATAGAGAAAATTTTGTAATGAGATTAGCTTCCTAAGGCCATGCTAAACCCAAAATTATGATGACGCAAGGACTCAATAACTTTGTGCTATGTTCAAAGGTGACACGACTGCTTCCAATTACAATATAGTACTCCCTTCTCGCCCATCTTTTTTTTTTTTCATAACAAGTAAATGCTATGATACAGAGGAGGGAACGAGTGTCGCAAGTAAGAAAAACTAGTTCCAGTAGTGGAATGTACCTATGCTCAATGCAAGGAAATGCATGGGAGATATGGACACTCAGGGTGATGTTCTCTCTAGGGTATAGGGTGTCAAATTGCGAAGGATATAAACAAGGCTCTGGTTGGTTGAGGATGCAAAATGCTTAGGCCATGGTTTATAACACAAAGCAAGAACCGACTAAAAGCTCAATACTGCAAGCAAGGGCATGAGATGCAATCACAACTTAATGCCAAAAAATGTCCTTTTTTATATCTTTTAGTCTACTTGGTGTGAAAAAGGGGTAAACTTGTGCTAGATAGACGTCTTTTCAAATCCAATTTACGAGTGTGAAAAAGACAAGTTCACTCAGAGATCTTTTCCATTTTTGATAACGAGTCGGAAAAGAGCTTAACTAAGACTCATGATCTTTCAAATCCAATTTTAACGAGTGTGAAAGGGACAAGTCACTCGACGATCTTTTCAATTTTTAATAATGAGTTGGAAAAGAGCTTAACTAAGACTCATTTTTTGTTCTAATCAACATGTACAGGGGGAGGCCAAGGTTCCCGTCCCGACCTTCTACCGAAAGTCAGTATCCTGCAGATAACTGACAAAAGCTTGGGAAAGCCCAAAGCTCTTCAAGTCGAGGAGGAGAAAGTGCTAACAGAGTACATAGTCTCTTTTATGGTTCGAATAATGTCTCTCAGTGGAAAATACATAGGTGGGGGTATGGGATGTCCTGTCAGGTCATCTCAGTAGAAGGGAAACTGGTTAGGACTCGGAGAGAGAGAGTATTTAGAGGAAGAATGAATCTCTCTTTCTTAGAAGGGGGAAGACTTGGAATGTTGATGACGTGATTGGAGGGTGCATCACTCTTTTTAGGGAGAGTCAGTTTTACCAAAAATGGCATCGACGTGGTCACTTCTTCAATTATAGGTTGAAGAGGATGCATGGTAACGGGGGTAGGAGATGTTTCATCCTCCGTGGAGAGGGTGAGGTTAGAGGAAAATCTTGGTGGTGAGACCGTCAGGATCATTAAAGGTGAAGTGGTGTGAGGAGGAACCATGGGTGTCTCAGAGTCTAAAGGTATTTTGGGCGAGCCCCACGCCTCTGGTATCCCGACAGTCACTAGGCACAAGCGAGTAAGATGGCTTCCTTCACAAGTCCTGCAAAGGAATTTATGCTTATGCCTGAGACGTTTAGGTTTCTCGATGGGACTGGCTGAGGAAAGAGATTCGTCTCCTGTATGATGAATGGGAGTTAGATATGTGACATGACTAGGATTCAGGGTGAAAAGGATGGTGCCCCCAACATAACTAGCAGAGGTTGGGAGCAAGTTGTCAACATAATTTGTAGAAAATGTCGACCCATCGCCGATATGACTAGCAGAGGTGGGCAATGGTGAACTGGTGTGGCTTATAGTAGTTTGGATAGCAATAGATTGCAGTATTTGATTCCAAGGTCCCATAAAAGATTGACTCTGAAACATTGCAGGCCAGAAAGGATCCTGGTATACTCCCTGTCCTGGCCCAAAAACATGGTGGTTTATGCCAAGGTGGTCTAAAGAGATTTGGACGGTCATAATCACTAAGGTCTGCAAAGAGACTGAGGTAGGATAAGAATTATTCAAGTGAGGATATATGTTACCCCCTTGTGGGGGTGTCCCATAAGGAGGGTAGCCCAAATTATAAAATTGATTTTCCCCATATGAAATACCTGGGAGTACTTGAGGACCTGGTGTAGAAAAAGTGTTTAAACAGGTTGACATGGCAGATGAAATATACATGGGTGGGGTGTAATGAGCACCCATATAAGCATTGGATGCTGAAAGGGCATATCTAGGATTGGATCCATAAGGTGGAAGGTTCCAACCTCCCATGGGAACATGACTCATATCAAATGAAGAAGGGGGCATGGGAGCGATGGTGCCCACATGTCCAATGCTAGGATTCATATAAGTAGACCAGGGAGGGGGTTGCACATGGGAAGGCATATTA
>ML787453.1:237884-253611 GCA_009831015.1 Picea engelmannii | reverse complement strand
AGTGGTGAATGGAGGAGTAAAAGGCACTCTACTATCCATGATAATGAAACCAAAAATTAGAGTCCTAGGGCCAACTAGTAATCAAAGAGCATACCAAAAGTCAAATGACTAATATGCATGCAAACGGGTTAAAGTGGCTGAGTGGCCTCCCTCGCTAAAGAAGGTATGAATCATCCAGGAGGGACCTGAGACTCCCTACTAAAGTTTGGAGGTAACATAATCAGTTATAAGGGCCCTCCTAGGCTCAACAACTAGTTGGTCAGATCCCCCCGGAGAGGTAATCCTCCATAAAATTTGTGTGTTGTCCGTGTTAGAATATAGAAGATGGTGTGCTCATTTTACCATTGACGATACCTTCGTCACCCAACCGTAGGCAGAAGCCTCCCTCCGAGCACCTTAACCTTGACTGAGAATTCCTCCAGAAGCAAACCTTAGGCTAGATAGCCAAACAAAGGGTAGCACACCTCTCTCCAAGGATAACGCAGCACAAAAGAATGATCAGATAGTCCCAAACCCTAGCCAAGAGATATTCAAGCCAATACTGAAAACTTGCTACTGTTGCAGTTGCACCAACAACTCTCCTTCAAACCCGTGCACAAGACTGCAACTACAGTGTGCACCAAACTGGGAACTGCAATTATGAGATACTACAAATGAGAACTTGCACCCTGTATTTATAGTGGTTCTGCCAATTTTGCTGGGGTTGACTTCTCCTTCTGGATAAGTGTTTGTACAATATATTATTATTATTTCTAGCTGACTTCTTCTCTTGGAGGCTAGTAACCTAATATAAATTATCTTCTTGAGCCGACAATGCTTCTAGGGTTATTTGCCAACTCATTAGGGTTTCTCTTGTCTCCCAGAGTCTTCTATTATCGTCAGGTTCACACATGGAGGTAAATACCTCCCACAACTACCATAATATTAACACTCCCTCCTAGCTAGAGATGTATTTACAGGTAATGGACTTGAGCACAAAAACACACCATTTACCCGATAACATCAATATAGTCATCTAGACCATTTCATGACTAGATCATGAGCATCACCATCACCATCCGATGCATCAAATATCGAAACCATACTTCATATGAGTAATTATAAATGATGCTGAATAAGTCACTCTCACCATAGAGTGATACAAGAGGAGTAAAAGTTCTGAACTAATTTTCGTCTAGAAAATCTCTGTTCATCATCCATTTGAATGATCATTATCTCCAATAAACTGCTGATAGTCTTCAAGGCAATTAGAATAGGGATATAGCACAACTGTGTCGATTCATAGTAGTACATAACTACAATCCAGTGGTTCACTACCACATCAAGTAACACACAAGTACTTGATCAACAACGTATGGTTGCGAACAGTGAAACATATTCACCATAGTAGTCCTCATCTACTGTCATACAATCTTCATAACAAACATATGATAGCATCCTGCATAGAAAAAATGTTATGATATAGATTGAATTATCTGGGCCAATATTTCACTCACATCTGTGAGCTCTGAAAAAATATCTGCCTCACGAACAATGGAACATATCCACCACAGTAGTATATCTCTACTATCTGGAGACAGGTAGTCTCCATAACAATCATCTGATGCCATCCTGCATAGAAAAAATATTGTTAAAGATAAGCTGAATCCTCTAGGCCAATATTTCACTAACATTTGTGAGATCTAAAAGAATATCTGCCCTCATCCGCAATGGGCTATCTACCCTATTCTTCACAAACAAGGAAGAAGGATTGTCTCTGATTTATGAGCCTGGACCATTTCTCACCCTGGGCTATTCTTCCTACACTAATCAAAGTGCACCCTGGACATAATGTATAAACCCTAAGAAATGTTTGGACCATTCCCCACCCTGGGCCATTCCTCCTACACTAATTAAATTGCACCCTGGAGAGAATGTATAAACCCTAAGGAATGACTATCCCTGATTGCTGAGCCTAGACTATTCCCCACCCTGGGCCATTCCTCCTACACTTATTAAAGTGCACCCTGGAGAGAATGTATAACCCTAAGGAATAACTGTGCAGACCATTCCCCACCCTGGGCCATTCCTCTGACACTAAACAAAGTGTAACCTAGAGAGAATAAGTCTGTCCTAAGGAATGTCTGTCCTACATCAACCTCCAAAATGGACCATTCTTCGAAACTTCTCACAACTGTGAACTTCGAAAGAATGACTGCTCAGCGAGGAAGACCATTCTACTTGACCACTACTTAGAGTGACTGCCAAGAAGAATGATTGTCCTAGACCACTCCCCATGTTAACCATAATGGAAATTCGTTGTCTATGATACATCAACAATCGATCTGCCTCCCATGTTAACTACAATGGGAAGTCACTTTTCGTCAGAAGTCTCAATCCACTTTCCGAACATGAAAGCATCTGTCCAATCTGGACTATTTTTCAATTAATAAATAATATTTTTAGTGCTCCCTCCTAACTGGAGATTTATTTAAATCACAAAAATAAATGTTTTTCAAGAATATTTTTCGTACCTTCTTCTATCTTGGAGAATCTTTCCTTTCAGCTAAGGGAGTTATTTCCATGATCCCTATTTTCTCTCGGAAATATGCAAACTTGATTCTGGATAGAGGTTTTGTCAGGATATCTGCTGTCTGCTCATCAGTGGGGATATATATTGGAGAACCACTTTCTCCTTTTTGGACTTCATCATGGATAATGTAATACTTGTACTTTAGTCTAGAACACTGTGAAGGCTTCATGTAGATATGGATGATAGAGTATATCATAGTTGGAGAACTTGGAACATATCCATGTGGCACTTCTTCTGTCATTATGAGATCTAATCTACTGAGTAGTCATCTTGATATTATAGGAAATCTTCACCATGATTCTGCTATGCACTGGAGGTTCTCCACCAAGTTGTCTTCTTCTTATCTACATACAGAAGTCTCTTTCTGGTATGCCTCAAAGTCTCAAGATTGCTCCTCATACACTCTTTATTCAATTTCTCTAGAGAACATTCCTTGTATTCATCTAATGTAGAACTCCAACTCATGGATGTTGCGGATGATATAATGACTTATATAGAGATAAGTATGGTGTACTGGAACAATAAATCATCATAGTGTTCTCCCTCCATCTGGGAGAACCTCTGGTTCTGGATCTTGCAATGCTTTCATTCATAAGTTTTCCATACACTGTTCTTCATCACGACTTTCAGTTCTTTTGCTTGATTGCTTTTAGTGAGTTCATATTAGGCTGGTAATCTTGTGATTCTTTGATACAATGACTGGTTGTTCTGGTTTATTTTTCTTTCTTGGAATCTTCATGTTTTTCTTTTACTTTTGGGTCCATGGAGTTTCTTATAGATTCCATTCCCTAGAGATTCCACTTCTTCCTTTCATCATAGGATCACAGATCTGGATGGACAACGATGAATGCTTTAAGGTTTCTCTTCGACGAGGTCTTCTTCTACGGTTGAGCTGACCATGTATTGTTTTTCATGGATGCTACCATGGATATATACATTTCATCATCTTCAATGGATCATAGGATTAGCTCCCTCTTAATCCTTGCTTCATGTAAGAGTGCATATAATCGACTCCCTCCATCTGATAGAGTCCATACTTCCATCTACATCCTTATTGTCTTCTGCAATATATAATTGGCTCTCTCTGTCTAACAGAGTCCACGCTTCCGTCTTAGTTGTCGTCATAATTCTTTCTCCAATTTCTCTTGATGTCTGACTTCTAAGTCTCTTCAAGATTGATTCTGATTTCGGCTTATCTTGTAATAGCTTTCACATTATATATTTCATTCTTTCATGTGTAATATCTAATGATAACTCTTTTCATCTTGTTTGTTCTTTCATAGGTATAGTTCTTCTTGGAACACATTATCTTCCAAGAGATAGATATACAAGATATGTACAGAGACGATGCAAGCAAGATATGTACAAGAAATAAGAAGAGTGTTGTTACCTTTTAGTAGAAGAAGTCTCTTCCATCCTACTTAGTCTTCTTTGTAGGTTCCTTTTCTTCGACAATCGATGCTTCGTGTTTCTCCTTCATTTTATTTAGCTCGGGACACTGATTCCTATAGTGACCATACTTCTGACAGTTGAATCACTGTATTTTTGAAATATCTTTTCTTTTTTTGGCTTCCTTCTTGAATCAAACTTTCTTTTTTCCCTGAAGTTCTTGAATCTTTCTGTGAAGGCTTGATCATCATACTTCTTTTGAGGTTTCTCTTTTGCATTGATCCTTTATTCTTATTGAGAACAACAAGTCCAAAGTTCTTCAAATGTTGGGTACTCCTTCCTTGTGTTCATGCTTGCGGCAAATGCATCCCATGTCTTGGGAAGACCATTGAGTACTATGTTCACCAATTCCTTTTCTGAAGTGATCTCTTCAATAGCTTGTAGTTGATCTCTTAAATGGGAGATCCTTACAAAGTATGATGTTATACTGTCATCATCATTCATCTTCATGTCATAGAGCTCATTCTTCAGACTCATAACTTGTCCAATGTTTCTGACTGAGAAGAGATTTGTTAGGGCATCTTACATATTCTTCGATGAGTCAAGATGATAGATGTAGGGTATCAAGTGGTATTTTATGGAATTCACTATGATACTCATGGCATCGATGTCAACATCTTTGAACTTCTCCATAGCTGCAATGTTCTACGATTCCTTCTCTTCTCCTTCTTTAAACTCTGGCTTCACGATCTTTCCTTTCACAATATCCAACACTTTATTCTTATAAAGGATGAGGTCAATCCTTGTCTTCCATGCTCTAAATTTAGAGGCTCCATCTAGCTTGTTCTCAAACTTCATAGAGTTTTTCATGGCTTCCTTGCCTTGGTCAAACCCTAGATTTGAAAATAAATCCAAACTTCACGTCTTGGCCTTCTGAGAGTACTAGGAGATGCGCTAGGCTAGGGTGCACTGATCTATCTGGATATTAGGTCAATATCCTCACTTAAGGTGCCTCGACAAGAGTTTTAGGGTTTCTACAACTGCTTCTGCTAGTAACCCTAGCTACAGTGCTTTTGGAAATTGCTCCTGCTAGTAACCCTAGCGATAGTTCCTCAACGAGCTCAATGTCTAGAGGCTATGTTTCCTTCCAACGTTTTAGGCTATTTCCTTCCAGCGTTTTAGGCTGACTGAAGGGGTGTGGGCCCATAACCTATTAGAATATAGAATATTGTGTGCTCATTTTACCATTGACGATACCTTCGTCACCCAACCATAGGACGAAGTCTCCCTCTGAGCACCTTAACCTTGACTGAGAATTCCTCCGGAAGCAAACCCTAGGCTAGATAGCCAAACAAAGGGTAGCGCACCTCTCTCCAAGGATAGTGCAACAAAAAAGATTGATCAGATAGTCCCAAACCCTATCCAAGAGATATTCAAGCCAATACTGAAAACTTGCTGCTGTTGCAGCTGCACCATCAGCTCTCCTCCAAACCTGCGCACAAGACTGCAACTACAGTGCACACAAAACTGGGAACTGCAATTCTGAGATACTACAAATGAGAACTAGCACCTTGTATTTATAGTGGTTCTGCCAGTTTTGCTGGGGCTAAATTCTCCTTCTGGATAAGTGTCTATTCAATATATTATTACTATTTCTGGCCGACTTCTTCTCTTGGAGGCTAATAACCTAATATAAATTATTTTCTTGAGCCGACAAGGCTTCTAGGGTTATTAGCCAACTCATTAGGATTTCTCTTTCTTCCTGGAGTCTTCTATTCTCATTAGGTTCACACGTGGAGGTAAATACCTCCAACAGCTACCATAATATTAACAGTCTAACCCCTATCTGACTCAGGATACAAGCAGAATAACCCCTGCAAGTAACCTATGAGAAACATAAGTCAAGCAACTAATCAACCACTGTATAAACGATGCACATGTAAACAATCATAAGTCTGGATTATCGTATGGGTAGGGTATCAAAGCCCAGAACCTTGAAAGCACTGCCTCTCACAGAGGTATGTATACTAGCAAGATCCCCAAATACGAATAAATCCACAGAACTATCTCTGACGCTAGGTGAGTATCCAGGGGTTATACCTTCAACAAACTTTGCGCGACCTCGTGATTAACTCCAGTGTGAGCAGAGCCTCCTAATATTACCAATTATACAATGGATTTCTCAACTCCATGTCTCAGACACATATGTTGATTTAATTGTCTTGGAGAAGTTTACACACAAAATCCTATTCCAAGGCACTAAATCCTAAGCTAGTTTGTGCACCCTAAAAAAAAAATCGTTACTAATCAATTTTAGTTTAAAGCGTAAATTTTATTGGCCGTGATTACTCAAAAAGGTATGGAAATGAAACTCATGGTGTTATGACGCTACATGAAAATAAAAATAGATATAATGCAAAGCCTAACTTTAACTTTTCAGTGAATGATACGCTAAATAAAAATAGTGCAATCTTCAATTTTAACTTTGCAACTTAGAATTAAAATGCAATCTTTCACTAAATGTGCTAAGCTAATGATAAAGGTTCCAAGACAAAAATACCAACCAATGCAAAATACCTAATTTTTTTTTAAATGTATCAAAAAGAAAATGCATGGACTGATAAGCAACTTGATATATAAATTCTATTGTGTATAAAAGCAATCACTCAAGCAGAATACCAAGTAGCTATGCAGACAACCCAACTACCCAGGACAAATAAAAAATGGAAAATAAAGAGAAAGACACCACCCAAAAATTCAACTCCAAACAGGTTTCCTGTCATCCCAGATAATCTCAACAGGCACCACAAAGACCTAAGAAGGCTTAGTGATCCTCAAAACCTACCCAGTAGTCACTAAACCAAGGAAGAAAGCAAGGGGAAGTGGTATACATGTCTGTTCAAGAGGAAAGGGTGTATATACGCTTCTTGCAGTGAGACAACAAGCGTGTATACACGACTGTCAAGGAAAAAAGGGCGTATATGATTTAAAACAAGGCCAGGCAAGGGTAAAAGGCTGAAAAATTAGACCCAGAGTGAACAAAATATGTCTAGTAGTGATACGATAAGAAACACAAAGGAAAAAGAGCAAGGTACGAAGAAAAAGGTACTTCAACCCTTAGAAGGAAGATCTATCCCTAGTGGAGTTTCCATTTTTGTTACAGGGGAAAAACTCTCTATGGCCAAGGGTAAACCACAACAGACAGGTATGACTGCAGAAATCAACTCAATTCCAACATGTTCTATATAAACTAATGTGCAATACAAGGAAGAAGCCTACCTCGATCCAATCGTTTGATGCCGTTCCACCGTTGATCACTTTGACCTAAAGCTTTACACCTGAAAGAACTTCTCAACAAACAAGCGATGCAAGTATATATCGTGACAATATATAAAATGAGTTAGCACACCAGATAGCACAATCCATTAATAAACATTACAAACATGCCCATGGATAATAATCATATATTTGCAAGATATCGATAGGATGGGAAAGGAGTATTTCTATTAATAATTGATCAACAAAAGTATCAACATTACAAACTTCCGTGTCGGCATGGTTCAAAACCAAGAAACCAAGTTCTTTCCAACTGGGTCTCCACCACTTCAATCCTCCACCAAAGGCAAGCTCATAGCAAGGAGGTAATGAGGTCTCTCAACAATAAGGAAAGAGATTGGGGGCTGAACACTGAGTTTAGAATTGAGGGACAAAGGGATGTAACCTCAATATGAAGTAATTTCTCTAGAGTAACTTTTCTCTCAAAGTTGAATGCTTTCTCCTCTTTTTCCATAGCTCGAAATTGTGCTCTTATAGCCTCTAGAATGCAACAGAAGGGCTGAGTCAGAATGTTGAGACGATAGCAATGGTGTCGAAAAAGCGACGTCATGTGAAACGACGTTTGAGGGGGTCCGCTATTTTTTGTTCTCCCAACAATATAAAGTGGCAATTGCGTCGACCGCGCCATCGAAATTTGACCCAAATGTACTAGTGATTTCTTCAAACTTTGATAATTTTCCTTCAAGGGGTACTTTGTTTTGAAGGCAAGACAAATTCTCTCTCAAGAAAGTCTCCTCAATAGGGGTAGATAATATTATCTAAGAATTTTTGGGTTCTAAGACCCTAAGAGTCAAACTAGAGCATCTACAGACTTAGTTTTGTACACCTTCCCTATTTGCTTAAAGAGGTTTTCAAGGTTCCTTAACTCAAGGTCACCATATCGATAGTTTTTGTAGGTTGTGGCATCCATAGACTATACTATTTATTTACAAGGTAATTTATTAGAGTTCATTCCATCTTGTTTGTTCTTTGTTTGGATAATAAACTCCTTTTCCGATATGCAACTCACCATTGTAGTATGCACATTTGAATTGAGATATTGTGAAATATCTTCTTGCAAATTAGAACCTTTACAATCCTCTGGATAAAGTTCTTCTACTTGAAATTTTTTCAAACTAGTGCCTTCTAGATTACCTTTCTCGTCAAAGGATGATATTCCTTGTGTTCTAGTGGAAGATAATTTTGATGAATTGAATCTTTCTCATTGTCCATTTAAAAATCTTCTTCTTTAGGAATAGAAAGGACATTGAAACACCATTCAAGGAATTCTTGGCTAGAGGATTTGTCACTTTTGAAAAATATGTAATAAATTTGTGCGACCCTCAAAATAAAATCATTAACAAATTCATCTTTCTTTTTCCGAATTTTGTTAATTTCACAATGTAATTCATCATGATTATAATTCTCATGCAGTTATAAAAACTTCCATGAACTGCTTCTAGATATGAATAGATTTGGTTTGTAATGCCCTATACCAAGCTTGGATTTGTCCTTCCAAAGTGATGGTAAAGAAATTGCATACTTCATTTTTTTTAATTCTTTTAAGATATTGACATGCAAGATTAAATTTGCTAGATGCCCAAATGCAGGGTTTTTCCGTTCACCATCAAATTTAGTTTTAGACAAAAGATCAAATGTATTTTTTGGGATAAAATTTAATGGTATTGGAATACTAAAAGCATGATCCCACATAGGAATATAGAGAGGAGCCATAGACTATTAATACATTTCATAAAAAATGTCTCGACAGAGGTCGGCTTGTTGTCCACCCTCCTTCTAGTGTCAATTCTATTGATATGTCAAAATGTCCCACTCAACAATAAGGGGTTCATCTTGATGAGAAGTCCCAATAAGAATGATCCTTGTTTGGTATAGGGAGTCCATTTGGATTCTAGTTTGACAACCATTACTGTTTTTGGGTTTATCATTTACGGCTTGGTCCACCATTTGGGGTTCTCTAATCTGATAAAATGAAGATCAACTAATCTAAGATTCATGAAAGTGAATGCAAATGTTCAAACATAATAATAAAACCGATTAAGAAAACACAAAACCAAACATATCACACCATTATACCCAACAATAAGTTGATGTGAAATACAAACAATTATATGAGTAAATAGTTGCAAAAGCCAAAATAGTATGATATTAAACAACTTATTACAACTCTATGCCTACATGTTTAGACAAACATTCCCAAAAAATATAAATAAGAATGAAAACTCTAAACATGATATAGTCTAAAATGTAAAGGACATTCTTACAACAACCCCAATGCTCAATTGATACATAGGAATAGTCCACGGCATATGCAACATGGGAATCAAATATCTCTAGAAAATGCTTGGCCAAATGTGGCTTTTCCTCATTAAAAATTTAAGCATAAGTACATGACAGATCCAATATCCAAAAGCCTATTCTCATTTGAGTTTATAGCATTTATAGTCGTTTACAAAATAACTGCCCTCTCATGGCCTTGTGGTCAAGCGAGAATTTTAGTTTTATTCAAGAAACTGCCTCTCTCATTTTCTTGACCTTCCAAGTTATATATTTTTTCCTTTCACATATTCATCTCTTTTCTCCAAGAGGAATTTTATTACAATTAACTTCACATTAATTTTGGTGCCACCTTTTTCCCCATTTGACCATTCAACACATGCTTGAGGAACATGTTTAAATGAATAATAAAAAAATATTTTTTTTTCTTGTGAGTAATGATGAGTATGTAACTCCTTTTCTTTAGTTTTTTTAATAGACATGTATAACTTTTGTGTGTTCCCATGCTCAAGATTTGCGTTGTGGGTTTTTATCACTTATCATTTTGGCTCCACATTTGATCATTGTTTATTCATATGTACTTCATCTTTTTATTCTTGTTACATCTACTTCCATTTAGATGCTCTCTTTTCTCGTCATTTCCTAATGAGTATGACTATGTGAAGAACAATTGTGAAGCCATTGTTGTATACTAGTGGGTCCTCCTCACCATAATGTTTAGCATCTGATTCACTCTTTCATATATAATGTCTTTGTATTAAATATATAATCTCCTTTTTAGCATTTCTCCCTGGATGTCATCATTGCAAGATATATATAAGTTGTAAATATATAAACCTTCAAATCATATTTATAAAAAATGCATTTAACATAATGAAGTCAATTGACAACTTAATAAGGTGTTCAAGTTTACATCCATGAGTTCAATCTCCTTTCATGGGTTATGACATTKGTAATTTTGATAATTATTTTTCCGACACATTATTTGAATGRTGTGYTATCAAGTTTCCACGCTRTTGACAATGTTCCCATGTTTTCATTTTAAAAATTTGAAAAAAATGGTAAGGAATATCCTAAAACRTGTAACAATAATGTTGTATATTTGAGAAAGACCTTTCCAAYGGTATAAAGAGTGCACAAAATAGAGGCCAGGATAAAAAAATATGATGAAAATACTAAAATATGTGTTTTGCAAGTAAGAAAAAAGTGCATGTYGCAACAAGTTCAAAGTTCACATGTTGCACCAAGTCCAAAGCTCGTGTGCTTGGAAAATATGTATGTCACATGTTGCAAGACTTCCAAAGTTACATATCKCCTATTGCAATATTTTCTAAGTTGTATATCGCATGTTGCAATATTTTCGAAGTTCTTTTCACTACTTCCAAAAACTTCTTGTCACATAATGCCAAAAWTTGTTATCACAAATTTCACAAAGTTTTTTTCACAACTTCCCAAAATTTCTTGTCRCAAATTCCAAAAACTTCTTAAAGATATATACCTTTGGGAAAGTTGTGCAATGCTTACAAGTTTTAGAAAAGGATTATTTGAGGAACTTGCAAATACTTCATGAAATTTGGAAAGATGCAAAGTGTTGAGACTCACAAAGGTGAAAAATAAGAGTTTGTCATAGTTGCAAAAAAACATAATCCTTCAAATGTTGTAGATACTCATTTCAAAGGGTCTAATCTCAAGAATGCTTCAATGATTTTAAAAAATTAGAAGTCCTTACAATAGGATCACCTCATAAGCAAACTTTCAAAATATTAGCAGACAGCTCATGCAAGCATAACTAATTTCCTTAGTACGAAAACCTTTCATCACAAGGAAAACCTTAGATGCACTTGCAAAAGCATACCAAAACTTAAGGCGTTGAGAAGAAGTGTGGACGATACCTTAAGATAACGAAATTTACAAACCTATAAATTTTCCATGTAATCTACACTAGTTTGACCTTATAGATACAACCCCTTTATAAATGTGATATGGAAAATCTTGTTGACAATCTCTTAAAAGTAGGGATTAATACAGGTAGTCAAAGTCCTAGTTAGTAGTGGGAATATGTTACATTTAATAGAAAATGGATGAGCACAAATTGCACATAAACGTATTTCCACTAACAAAAAATGTTCTCCTTCACATACTATGTATTTGACATGAGATGATTTGCGTAAGTAGTTGGTTTGACCAATTTTTGTGAATAATCTAGGTTGGGGTTCAAGATATTTGTGAAAAAATTGTATGATCTTGTAGCAAAAATGATCGATAATTTACTCAATATATGAGATAAAATAAATTATTTGATTGATACAATGAATAAGAATGATTATAATGAATAGGCCCTGATTATAAATATAGTCTACGAGATGCCTCTTTTCCTACTTATGAAGAGGCACATCTTTCTATTTATTAATTATTTATAAATGTTTATAATTATACTTTATTATCCCTATATTATTTTTATATACATAACATTGTCTTACTCTTCAAAATTGCTTTTTCCTAAAAGCAAGGATATTCCATTCAAAAACTCCTCCAAGCCATTCGTCGGGATCATTATGTTTTTTTTTATCATTTGGTAGTGTTGCATAGTCCAATACAAGAAAGACTAGAACCACAAGCTTCAAATAATAGAAAAGAGACTCGTTATGCATTTGTACTTCATGGAAAACCTTGTCCCCCAATTGCCTATGTTCTCATGCTGAGATTTGATACACTCTTTCTAGAATTCTCATACTCGTGCCAATTGTCAGTGAAGTTGCTAGTCGATCTTTGGTCTCTTTTGCGAAAGTTGTTGGACTATTCAAGATTCTCTTTATATACAAAGTATCAAGCATTATCATGTTGTGGACCCAGGATGAATGTGTCTGTAACATCCTGAGCAAAAAAATGGTGTTGATTGAAAACATGAAGGCCTTCCATAAGACTCTGTGTATTTAAGACATTGTGCTTGTATAGAATAATGCATATCCATACTTCTAAGCATCGAAATTGCCTAGAGTGTGACAATACATTTGATTGGCATTGAATCATCGGTTCAAGGGCAGATGGTCTTATCCATTATCAAACAACCCTAAGATATATTTTCTGAGATTTCCAAGATGAGGTCATAGTTTAATGAATGAATTCCTCTATTTCCCATAAGTTTTAACACCCTCTTCATCTTCTCCAAAACTAAGAAGCTCTCTATCAAATTTCTTGTTAAGAAGTCTCTCAAGAAAGAGCTTTGTTTTTCATAGATACTCTTCTATTTGGATGAAGCAATATCCATCCCAATAGTATGCCCATGTTAAAAATATTTCAACAATCTTGTTAGACCATTGGATCTGCTTGTTATGAAGTTTCTATGATAGGGTTAGGTTTGTGGGATGAAATATGAGAGGTATGTGATGTGCTAATATTTTTTCCCATTTCCTATGGGATTTTATCACTGTATTCCCTAATTGAGACTCCATTCTCCATACATAGAAGTGCACAACCTCATCTTCAAAAAATTTCATTTCATTTCTAGAAATGAGGTGCCTCTTACATACATAGTCCCATGCAAATTTGACATGAAATTTCACTTCCGATGACGATTGCTTCATTTAAGGTTTCTCCCTTAGCCCACTTAAGAAATTATCCATCTATGAAGGCAACTCTATAGCCTTTCTTGTCTAAAGATGATATGGAGAGTAAGTTCTTCTTTAGGTCTGGTACATAGAGTATGTCCTTCATTGTTATTGAGTTTTCTGAATCTAGCTTGTAGTTTGATTCTCCTATTCCCTTGATGGGATATTGATAATCATCTCCAAGAGTTACTTTCTGAGAAAAATTCTTTTCTGAAATACAAGAGAGAGTATTTTTCTTACCCGTCATATGCTTTGATGCACTGCTATCAATGAGCCATGTGTCCTCTCCAGGTGATACAGATCCCGAGAGAGCTGAGATCAAGACATGGTCCTTAATCATCTTCATAGGTGGTTCTTCATCTTCGACAATGTGAGCATGTTGCCTTTTGTGCTTCCTCTTGTACTCTTCTCTTCTGACTGGAAAATTATTCGCCTTGTGTCCCATCTTATCACAATGATAGCATTGTATATATGAGAGATCTCGTCCCTTGCGTTGTCCTTTCTTCTGAAAATTTCTTGAATGAAATTCTTGATTGTTGAATTTGTTTGATGGTTGCGGTTCTCTCTGAGATTCCCTTTTGAAGTAGGGTTTCTTCCTTCCTGTTGAAATAATGTAACTGTGAAGAGAATTCTTATTATTATTGTTATTTTATTATTAGGATTAATCCCCATTGTGGATTAATCATGTCGATAATTGTATATGGACCAAATCCCCTTTTGCGGATTGGTCATCGGACAATTATAAAGGGAAGAATAAGAAGTCGGCCCCAACAGTCATTATTGAAGACCCAAAATTAAATAAAGGTGGGTTTACCCACCCAGAGTGAGAGGTCAGACCTGCCAGTGAAACCCTTTCACACGTGCCAGTCTTGTATAAATAAGAGGCTAGCGCCTCACTTCTAACACACAACTCACTTGCTCATTCTCTTATGAGGCAAGCTACAATTACCGGGTGGAGAGAGGGAGAAGAGTGGTGCATCTCTTGGGGAGGACTATCTGTATTGGTTTGAGTTATCTCTTGAACATTGTATAAGCTATTTATGATAAGGAAGTTTTTGCCGGGTTTTCTTCCCCTAGAGGGTTTCCCAGGATAAATGCTGTGTCTCTTGTGAATGTGTATTTCTCAGTGATCTTGTTCTTATGATGCTCTTATCTAGTGAAATCAAAGAACTATAATAATGGCATAAAAATTAACATGGTATCAGAGCCAACCTAAAGGAAGCACAATTTGCAAGAGGAAAAATGTCACTGCTGTAGCACCTGCAAATTAGGGTTTTGAAAAAGTATCTCTTTTTAGCTCCCTAAACATCTAGAAAGCTGCACCCTCCCCCCAGGATCAATTTGGAACCTAGAGCGCACCTTTTCAGTGGCTAGATCTCCCAGAAAGTGAAACCCTAGTTTCACAAAAGTACCATAAGTACCAAAAAACCGGTACCAGAAGTACTAAAAGTACCAGAGTACCAGAAGTGCCAGAAGCACCAGTCAAGAAATCTGCAGATCAGATTTGACGGGGTAAAAATTGGATTTTCTTAGATCCAAGTGTACCAGGCTACTCACCTCATCCAAGCGCACCTCCTGGTAAGGTCAAAATTTGATTTCAATCATTTTCAATTTTTGGTTATTTTCGTTGCCACAAGTACAAGATGTTTGCAAGCACAAAGCTTGTTGATAAACTAGAAGGCATAGACAACTTTCGTGCCTGGAAGTATAGGATTGGTCTGATCCTTGCAGAGAATGACCTAGCAAGATTTATCAAAGAAGAAGTGGAGGAAACTGAAGATGCCATAGAGAAAGCGAAGCATTAGAAGGACTCAATCAGGGCTCAAAGAATCATTGCAGATTCAATCAAAGACCACCTGATCCCATATGTATCGTCAAAGAAAAATCTGAAGGAGATGTTTAATGCTCTAAGAAAACTATATGAAGGAAATAACATCAATCGAAAGATGAATCTAAGAAATCAGTTGAAGAATACCAAGATGCAGAAAGGAGAAATGATTCAAGAATATTTCTCTCGAATCTCTGAAATAAAAGAATAGTTGAAAGCGATTGGAGACACCATCAACGAAGATGAATTTGTAATAACCACCCTAAATGGTCTCACAATACCTTGGGATGATTTCATCCAGTCAATATGTGGCAGAAAGGAGAAACTACAGTTTGAGATCCTATGGGAAGAATACACCCAAGAAGAGACAAGGGTAGCCAACCGTGAAGCACTACTAGCAAGGGACGATGATCAAGCCCTAGCTACTCATACAAAAGGAGGAAGGAAGAAACCCTACTTCAAAAGAGAATCTCATAGAGAACCACAACCATCAAACAAATTCAACAACCAAGAATCTCATTCAAGAAATTTTCAGAAGAAAGGACAACGCAAAGGACAAGATCTCTCATCTATACAATGCTATCATTGTGATAAGATGGGACACAAGGTGAATAATTGTCCAGTCAGAAGAGAAGAGTACAAGAGGAAGCACAAAAGGCAACATGCTCACATTGTCGAAGATGAAGAACCACCTATGAAGATGATTAAGGACCATGT
>ML787453.1:203260-230622 GCA_009831015.1 Picea engelmannii | reverse complement strand
AGAGAGAGAGAGAGAGATATCTAACCTTTTATGCAATGCCCCAAATGGACAACATATAGATATTTCAATAAAAAATGATTCATAAACCATAATAAAATGACACATCCACAATATAAATGTTGAAATAAAACATGTACATATCACTCCATTTCCATCACCTTAATTATCTTCCTCGCTTGGCAGAATAACATTGTTCTCAAAATCATGTTTTGATATTGGCTTGTTTTAGTACAAACCACCAATTTTGATTCATCAGAGTGTTTTGAGAAAACATAAGGCTCCTTATTTTCATCCCATGTATTTTTAGAGTTGATACATATTATTTCATTATAATGATATTAATTTACATTACTTTAGTTAAAGGTATATCACCACTTGCACCCAAAAATAACAAATTGGAAATACGAGAAGTCCACTTGCATGATCTCTTGTATATTTTCGACACAACCTAACTTCCCCTCTATTAGGTTTAGATTATGGTGGATAACATGAATAGATTGGTTAAACTTAAACTCCACTCCATATTCAAGTGTGGCACATCCATCATCAACATCCTTAGTGCGTAAATGATGTCCATATGCCCACATAGATGGGAACAAGTGCTAGCGAGAAAAATCCCCCTATGAATACACCAGGGTTCAGAATGTAGGCAGATCAATTAACCATCTAAAATTCAACTACTTCTTTGACTACCCCCAAACATACCAAAAATCATACAAGAAAATAAAAGATGAGAGGGATCAGGTGGCTATACCTCTACTCTGTGTCCAGTAATGATTCCCTCACACTTGAAATATTCGCTGACTGCACGCCTCCTCCCATGGCTGCCCTACATTCAAATATAGATAAACAGAAAGCTACAAGCATGTTATTTCATATAAAAATTAGGGTTATATGTTAGAATGTCAAGACATAAACCTTTAAAATCATTCAATACACCATGATTTGGGACATGAAAAGTAATTATTTTATTAATAACTCAATGATTATACCTTTACAACCAAAGTCAACTACTTTTCCATGAACCTGGTCTAGGATCCTCTTCACCAAGCTCGAAGTGCACCTTTGTATGGCTTCTCCTCTCAACCTTCTGATCTCTTCTTTGGAAGTGAATGAGTTCTGATGGAGGAAGACGGGCTAATTGGGGAATGTCGAGCCAATTCTCGCAAAAGTGATGCAATTAACTTGGGAAAGGAGGGGATGTGAAACAGGTAGAGTTTCACTGTTCTTATGTCTAGATGTCAAATGAGATCCCAAAACCTTCTTTTATATGACAAAAGGATGGTTATTTGGTTTGGTGACGAGCTATAAGCAATGGATTAGTTGGGAAACTACCCAATAGCACGTAATATTTTTTGCAACTTTTGCAAGTATATGCAGGCTGTAATGGTGCAACATGCATATGTACGTGAGCTATAGTGGTGCAACAAGCGTATGTACGTGGGTAGTATTGGTGTCGGGCACGTACATCTTCAATAAATTGTTTTTTTAGAAGAGCAAATCAGTAGTTCTTTGACAAAAAATGCAAGTAAGAGGGCCAAGGCCAGGTATGCATGTGTAAATAAATTTAGGGTTATAACATATGCCCCCTAATGTGTGAGGTCAGAAGAGCATCTGATGGATGAAATACATTACAAAATCTTCACCAATGTACGAAACGAGTGAGCCCGGGACCACAGTTCAGGAGGTGCCATCTGCAAAATAACAATTGTCTCTCCGAGGTGTGCATACCCATGCTCGGGATGAAATAAATCATGGTTTCCAATCAAATACACTGCAGATCCATGTCATATAACTATATAAAGTGTAGTAGTGAGCAATACACATCAGATCTACATCTCAAAATCAAAGATATACAAGTATAGTATCCATCTTCAAGAAGCCAATATTGCCCGATGGCTGGAGATTAGGTCTTCATAGCTCGAGAAACAACTTCAAGATCTTCAAAACTTGGGTAGGAGTGAAATGCGAGTGTATGAATTCACTACCCAGAGGTTTTCGATGGCTCGTCAGGAAAAGACAAGAGGATCTTGATGATCATGTAGAGAACTTCATTGATTTTGAACAAAGACTTGATTGGACTTTTAGGATGGTCGGGTCATTAGGTCAAGAGACAAACTACAGAAAGGATGACTTAGGTTGGGTGAAACTTCCCTTGGACAAAAGCACGAAAGATTATCAGACTCAGGCAACATGACATTGACATAAGTTCATGATGCAGGAGGCAACACAAACTCTTCATGTGTTTGGAAGAGTAACCAAATGGAGGAGGACACAACTCTATGTAGAGAGAAAAACTTCCTAAGGTAATATTACATCCCAATGCTTGACGAAAAAATGTAAAGATGTGATTTTTCCAAGGGCGACTCATTGTGCTGTCAAAAAAAAGAATATATATTTCTCGTCCCCTCTTTTTGGGGTTTTTGATTTTTTTTTGTCTTTTTCAATTTTTTAAAGAGATTTGAAAAAGAATAAAAGAATGCTATGTTACAAAGGAGGAAACAAGATTCACAAGAAATCATACTAGTTCCAGGTGCAAGGAACACACTAATGCTCAGAGCAAGGAGACATGTGTAGGAAAAGGACACTCGGGGAAAATTCCTCCATGGGTCAAGGTGCCAGGTTGCAGACGCAAAGTGCTACAAGGATTGCATATAAGGCATGCTTCAAAGGTTCAACTGAGAGCAACATGGAGCCGATATTAGGCCAAATATGTAGAGATGCAAATGCGATTAGCAAGACACAATGAAAACCCCATTCAATGTAATTTTAACGATCCCAGAGAAGGTAAGCTCAGTGGTTTTTTCATGTTTAGAGAGTATCAAAAGACGTAAAATAAGACTCCAAGGGGTGCCTTTTTCAGAGATAGTCTAGTCGGTTTGAAAAAGGGGTAAACTAGCACCGAAAAGGCTTCTATTCAAAACCATTTTATCAAGTGTGACAAAGAAAACATCACTTGGAAAAATTTTCAATTTTAAGGAGTTTGAAAAATCTTAACGATGGACTCACATTCTTTTTCTGGATTTAGTCTCATTAGCCCGAAAAAGAATAAAATTTATTGAGGAGAACTCTCCCAACGAGACAAATCTCCCAAGGTGTAACTTTTTCCTCCATAATCTACATGCCAGAAAAAGGGGTAAACTCATGCTAGTAGATGTTCTTTTGGACCAATTTAATGAGTGTGAAGGAACAAGGTCACTCGACAATCTTTTCAATTTTAGGGAGTCTGAAAAGGGTTTAACTTTGGACTCTGTGGGGGTTCCTTTTTCATGAGTAATCTCAAGGCCCGAAAAAGGTGATAAACCAAAACCAGGGAGGATGTTCCTTTTTCATAAATTTAGTCCCTCAGGCCTGAAAAAGGGTTAAAATTATACCTGAGAATACTCTTCTAGTGAACCGAAGTTCCTAGAGTATACCTTTATTCGTAAAATTCACCATCCAGACCAAAAAAGGGGTAAACTACCACCGGATAGACTTGACTTCAAATTTGATTTTGGCGAGCGTGAAGGACAACAAGATCACTTGACAATATTTTCAATTTTAGAGAGTCTGAAAAGGGATTAAAGAAGACTCCAGGAGGCTACTTTTCTCAGTTAATCCAAACAAGATTGAAAAGCATAAATGTAGTCTTGTCGAATGTTTCTTTCGGATTTCAAAGAGAGATTGAAAGAAAAGAAATCATGCTCATTTTGGGAGTCCTGAGGGAGAGGCCAAGATTGATGGTGCATCAGACGAATGAGGCTCAATCTTGTAATCATGACAAGACTAACAAGGAATCCAGAGCCTAAAGTCATTATAGACAACATGGATGCCAAAATGCAACACGGATCTATCTAGGGAATCCACGTAAAGGTAGGCTCTACCACCTAAGCACAAATATTCTAAAGCAACAAAGACAGTTTCGTGTCACACCTTGGTGGGATCAATCCTATGGAAAAGAGGAAAAGACAACGTGATACATAAAGTGGAGGTGAAATCCTAACTTATATGAAAAAAGTTGGAAAAATGACTTTTATCAAAGGACCTTTAAAAGCGACCCATCTCCCAAAAAGTTACCAAACCAAAAGGAAAAGTGTATCGTAACATCCAATAAGAAAATCAAGAATGGAATTTAATGATTTCCAAGCCAAAGAAAATGACAAAGTGGGTCAAAAAAGTGGTAAACAAAGGCCAAAAAAGTCTATAAATAGAAGCTGACAGTTCATTTTCACCATTGCAATTTGAAAATTAACCAAAAGGTAAAAAAGATCCCTTTTCTAAAGAATTTGATTGTGGGAGCTTCAGAGGATGAAACAAAATTCCACTTGGACCAAGTAATTACAAACTCATCCCTCCTGCATTTCCATTCTTCCTTTATGTATTCTTTTTTGTTTTTTTGGGGGAGTGCTCTCCTAAAAACGGGTGGCCCTACATGTACGTGGGATGTCTATGGACAACCCACATATGTACTTGAGAAGAAAATAGTCTTCCCACATACATACACGACTGTGACCAAAACATCCCACATACACCCTCAAAAGCATGGAAAGAAATAAAATAAAAAATGCAAGAGATAACTCCCCGTTGAACTATCATGGAACAGGATGTATGTCCACTGGAGGGAGAGGGAACATGAGGATATTGATATCTTGGTCGATGAGGACCTTGCTTCCATTGCCACATTGAAACAATGTGGGTTGTGGAAGTTCTTCCGGTGTCCATTTATGAGGGCACAACCCAGGTTACTGAACACCCTGGTAGATTAATGGCATTCATATGCAGAGGCTTTTATGATAGAGGGGAAGTTGTTGAATCCAACAAATGAGGACATATACTTCTTGATTGGCCTCTCAAGGAGAGGGGAACCAATCAATCTGCACACTTTCCCCCCTAGGCCTTTCAACATTGAAGACTACATCAAGATGCATTGCAAGGCCGACACTCAAAAAGTAGGTTCTCAAGTGCCCATTAACAAGATCACCAACTTGTCACTGAAGGTGATCCTATTACTTATTGGGCAGATCACTAGATTTTCAGCCCTACACCAGGCTTCCCAGGCACACATGCATTATGAAATTCAGTGCCTTGAGGCACATATTTATGATTGGAGCACGACCATGCTCACTTGCATGAAGAGGCAACTGATAGAGTGTCGAGAGCGTAGCAACAAGAACTTTAGGTTTAGCACCATCCTATGCTCGTTCTTCTTCGAAAGGGTGCTAGTCTAAGTCCCAGAGAGATTGTATGGGGGCATGTGGCCTCCTTCCCAATGATATGTAGATGGGAAACACTACTGCCACGATAGGGGGGAGGGAGGACCATAGAGGCCCTCGACAAAAAAATCTTCGACTGGTGGGAATGACAGATTCTAACCATAGAAGACTACCCCTATGATGGAATCAAATTCTCCAGAGATTCGGACATGCCCATACCTCCTGGAGAGGAGTGAGGAGAGCTGGGTACATGTTTTTAAAGTTATTTAATTTTTAATTTCTTTTATATATATCATTTTTGTATGCATCAAAGTATTGACATCTATGTATCTATTATGTACAGATGTGGGACCAGTGTGCCCGATAGACTTCACAAGGACTCGACGACGTCCTCCACTAGAGGTGGGACCAACAATCGTAGGGGGACCTCTAGCTGGAGAGGCTGAGAGATTTTTGAGATGGGTGGAGCGAAACCTCACCACACTCACTCGTACAGTTCCCATGGCCGAGATCGAGGATATCCTACCATCCATGCAGCCTCATGTAGTTGGGGTGCCACGGACTTGGGTCCAACTTTTCCAGCATTTGGCTAACGCCGTCGTTCACTACGGTAGGGCCAGTAGGCCCCGATATTAGATAGGCTGGACTTATTATGTTCCGAGAGCATGTTTTGTATATTTTTGAGGACATAAGCCCCGTGATGTATACTGTATCCTATTTATGAGGCGTTCACACCCACCTATGTACTATGACACTTTTTGACACACACACACACACACACACATATTTACATATTTATGTCTTATGGATCACATTTTTTACAAATGTATGTACATGTGTATGTGTGTGCAACATGCCAATCTAATACTTGATTAGCTAGAGATCTGTCATTTGATTTAATCTCCTAGGAACATGGATATACGTAATGTAATCAAAGTAATGTTCTAAGAGATGTACCTTAAGGAAACGTCGATGTAAAGTAGGATCATAAACACGGTAAAATAAATTTAATTGGGATACAACCAATTGGGCATATAAGTAGACCTAGAGGTGAGAGATTCCATGTGACAAAGCATCACGAAGCAACTCTATCACTACGCTATACTCGACGACATTGTTTGTGGCATCACCTAAACAGATACCTCCAGAAGATAGAAACTGGCCTTCAGGTGTGAAAATCACCCAAGCTGCGGAAGCAAGCCTCTGAGTGTGTTGGCTAGCGCCGTCCATGAACCCAAAGAACACCTCCGATTCATTTGACATCTACCACAGTGAAAAATATGACATAAATAATGACACGTCCATAAAACAAAAATACAAAAAACTATATAAGAACTATACATATGTACAAGAAGTCACCCAGGCGACCAACCTAAGAGTAATACTTCTTGAGGTAGAGTCCATTTCTAGGCTCTGCCAAGGAATTTCCTTCAAATTCAACTAGACAGTAAGTGCCCTTCTTTAAGACCTCTTTCACGATGAAAGGTCCGAACCACATGGGTTTTAACTTGCATTCCCCCAGGGGATCTTTGTCTTGATCATAAACCAGGACAAGATCACCTTCAGAAAAAATCTAAGGATGAACAGACTGATCATATTGATACTTGACTCATTTCTTATGAGCCTCATTGGCCAAGGTTGCATCAGAATGTTTCTCATCGAGATGCTTGAGATATAATAGGTGTTCCTCAAGTGGTGACATGTCTGGAAGTAACTCTACTGCCAACTTTAAAGATGAGATCTGACACTCAATAAGCAAGACTACTTCCAGCCCGTAAATGAGTTGAAAAGGTGAGAAATTGGTGGCAGTCTTTACAAACGTTCAGTAGGCCCACAACGTTGAGTACAACATCAAATGCAAATTTGACTTGGCATAATTGATCGTTTGCTGAAGAATAGTCTTGAGGGAATTATTCACAACTTCCAACTAACCATTCACTTGTGGGTAGTAGGGTGATGAATGTTCTTGCCTCAACCCAAGATTTGATGTTAACTCAGACATCATTTTTCTCTAGAAGTGAATGCTATGGTCAACAACAATCTCCTTCGGGATGCCGAAGCTTGATACTATCTGGTTAAAAATGAAGAGAGTCATTGTTTCTCCATCATTGTTAAATGTTGGCATAGCCTCGACCCACTTCGTGAAGTAGTCTACTGCTACGATGATATAACAATGACCCCTGGATGAAGCCAGGTGAAATGTAGTAAAATCAATCCCCCACTTAGTGAAAGGACCAACTGTGATGACGGGAAACATGGGAGCAGGATGTGCCCTCATCTTCTGAGAGAATATCTGTCACAGGTGGCACTTCTTGATTGACTCAACGCAATTCTTGATTAAAGTAGGAAAATATTAATCGTCTCATAGAATATTTTGGGTTGTTGACAACCCAGACAAATGACCACCACATGCTCCAGTGTGGCAGTCATTAAGAACGCGTTCTTCTTCCTCGTGGATAAGGCACCGACGAAGAATGCAATCTATGCCTTGACGATACAAAGTGTCATCGAGTATGAGATAGTTTCGTGCCTGATGGTGAATTTGTTGATGCTCTTCACGGGAAGCAGAAGCAGGGCACTTCAAAGTCTAGAGATAGACTAGTATATCTCCATACCAGGGGTCTGAATATGCGATCAGAAAAATATCTCCTTTGATAGGTGATTCTTTGGGTGTAACATCACTTGATTTGATCGGAAGTTACAAAATAAGTTTCGCAAAGACCAACAAATTTTTGGATTTCACGGAAACAAAATCCAAGTCAAATTCCTGGAGGATTACAATCCATCTACTGATATTTCTACCAATGACCCATCATGTCAACACATATTGAAAGGGATTCACAATGATAATGTCAATGATCTTGCAAAGAAGAATATAATGACGGAACCATCGGACAACATGCATTGCTGCCAAAGCAAGCTTCTCCACATGGGAATAATTGAGTTCCAGCCCAACCAAGCCTCGAATCATGTAATAAATAACATGCTCCTCGAGCAGACCATCCTCTTGAACCAAGACCATGCCGATGGTTGACTCTATAGTGTCCAAGTACAACAAGAAATATCTATTATAATTGGGAGGCCGAAGTAGAATGGCAGACGTAAGGGCGCGTTTCAATGCTTCAAAAGAGCACTGAGCGGCTTCGTCCCAACATAAAGGGACTCCCTTTTTCAGTAAATGCATGAACCCTTTAGTGATCTTGGCATAGTTCGTGAAAAAACACCGAAGAAAGTTTGCTTTCCCCTGTAAGCTCTGAACCTGGGGTATTTTGCATGGGGGAGGCAACTGAACTATCACCTCAACCTTAATAGGATCGATCATGATCCCTATCATCGAGACTATGAAATCTAAGAGAAAACTCAACGTCATGCAGAAACTGCACTTATTAGGATTCAATCAAATCCGATAGTAGCGACATCGTTCAAATATTAGTCAGAGGTGTGTGGGATGATCATATCTCTTGCGAGAGTGTGATGCTAGATTATCAATATAAGCCTTGAGTATATGTCTAAGGTTGTGGAAAGAAAAATACATGGCCCATTGAAATGTGGCTCCAACATTCTTTAGGCCAAAAGGCATATTATGATAAGAAAATGTGCCCCAAGGACAGATAAAAGCTGTTTTATGCTGGTCTTCGAGGTTGATCTGAATCTGGTTATATCTCAAAAAACCATCCATGAATGAAAAGAATTCACAACCTACGCATTCATTGAAGATTTGATCGATGAATGGGGTTGGAAAATTATCTTTTGGACAAGCCTTTTTCAAGTCATGAAATTCCATGCACACATGAATCCTACCCTGTTTTTTGTTAACCAGAACAAGATTTGACACCCATTCTGTCAACTGCACGTGGTAGATATAATCAACTTTAAGAAATTTCTCTACTTCAGCCTTAATTGCTGCCACTTTCTAAGGATTCACCAGACAAAGGTTCTGTCGGACTGGCTTGGCATTAGGATAAGTCATTATCTCATGTTCGACGATTCTTTGATCGATGTTTGGAATTTCCTCGTAAGACCAAGAAAAAACATCTCGGAATTCCTTAAATAAATCTGTATAAATTTGAATCTCTTCGGGGGAGAAGTCTACTCTGATGAAAAAATTCTCCACAACATCAGGGGTTCTAGAGATATCTATAGGGATTGTTTCAATGATACTCACCATATTACCCTCGGCATAAACTACATGCATAGCCCAAGGATTAATATGACAAGACCTATCTCCAGTCATAGTCAACATAAATTCACCTGCCTCTATTCTTATTAAATCCGGGAGGAAATAAGATTTGTGATGGAGATCATCCCAGGGTCTATTTGGACCAGTCAATGCCTCAAGACTCACCTCATATAAGGGCAAGACTAGCTCTGAAGAATCTGTAGTGGCAAAGGAACCTTAATCCCAAATAGACTCAAGAACTGGATCTATATCCTGTGCAGGAGTCAGATCGGGGTTAGTCGAAGCTTGTTGGACAATGTTGTACACAAATTATTCCATGGACAAGGGCATGGCCATGCCAGAATTCCCTGTCCTTTCCATCGAGGCCCATGGGGAAGGAAGAGTCCATGGATCATGAAAGTAATTCCTTCATAACGACGACATTTGGAAAATTTCAGCCCTAGGCTGGTCGGGGGAAGCTGATATAAGCTTGACATCACTGGAAGGAGGCAGGTAATTGAAAGTACCCATCAGTGATGGGCACAAACCAACCCCTATGTTGATGGTGTTGGGCTGAGGGTTATCAATCATCGGGACTGTGGATGCCCCCGATGAAGGGTCAGGACGAGAGAAGGACAACTGTTCAATGGTCATTATTCGACCCTCATGTGGAAACAATAAGACCCAAAAAATTGTGGCAACCACTGCATGCATTACATAGGTCCAACTCCTTCTTAACAGAAGGTTTTAGTCATGAGGCACATTGACCACTTCAACTTTGATGCACATGGTCTTCCATCCTAACTAAAAGGGGAAAGAAGGAATGATTCCATGTGGTCTGAATGAATGATCATTGAAAATAGTAAGCAATGTAGGTGACGAAGAAAAAATGAGTTGGCCAATGGCCATCCATCATGCCAATGACATCACACAAGTCGAGGCGCCCTCATCAACCACCGTATGAAAGATATTTCGAGTAAAAGATTTTGTGGTGTAAGTCACTCCTATCTGAAACACAACGTGGTAAGGGAGGCAAGGTTTCAATTCGGTTGGATTGAGAATGATCGCTCCCAGATTACAAGTCTCTGCAGATCCCAAGGTGGATAAAAAAACCTTTCTCTTTGAAGGGCAGCTCTGGAGGACCTCCAAAGCAGACATCGTGCAAGTGGTTTGTGCTAAATATTCCACCATAGAGTAGTTCTGGGCAGCCCTTGCATTTGGCTTGTGAGAAGCTTTCTTGAACACACCTTTGGGGATGTGTGTCATTGTTTCACCCATCATCTTCTCAATCTGGAGAGGAACTAGTGGGTTTGTGTCTTCTTTACCCTTCTCGACATATTACAACATTCCGTAATCTTAGGTCTTAGTTGCTATATGAGAGTTACCTTTTACCACATATACATTCACAACCGAGATATTACTAGTAGACGCGGGGGGTCCCTGAATGCCCCCTTACACGCTTGAAGATGCTGAGGCTTGAGCCATATTTTTCCCATGTGGAAATGGGTTCCTCAGCACAACGGGATGTTGCTGCACCAATAGATTATGGGCCTCAGCTAATCGAGGGCACATGTGAATCATGTGGTCTTCCATGCAAAGGTTACATAGATACTTTAACTTTCTCTTCTGTGTGTTGCCCCTGCCAACATTGTTATTAGGCTTCTTATCCACTTTACCCTTCTTGTTTCATTATTTTTTCTTTCCTTTAGGCTGCTGGTTGGACTTCGGGTTCGTCGACTGCACAATGTGTACATCCAACGTTTGGGTAGGGGGAACAACCGAACCAAAGGTCTGGCTGGTCAATGTTTGTTGTATCGTCAACTGTTGCAATTGATTTGACTACATATTAGTGGAATTTTCTTGCACTGAACCAACTATACCATCGACATGTGGTCCAGCCTTTTGTCTGGCCTTGTCGAGGATGGACTCTGGCGCATCTGGCAAGATCTCATAGAGTAAGATAGATTGAGAGTAAATCATTTGGATCTATTGCGCTCTCATTATCTCCTCCTCCTCTGAAAAAAATCCCGAAGTTGCAACATATTTAGATAAAATTGGCACCAAAGACTTCAGGAACCACTCCAGTAAGAAATCTGGTGGGACCTGTACCTTAATCAAGCTCTTCTGATGCCACCATTCTCGAATATGATCTGAGATATGATTGAACTTAGTCTTCTCAAAGTTGGCCAACAACTCTGTGCTGACATAGTATCTCACGGGTAGTTGGAAATGGTTTAGGAAGGCCATCGCGAAGTCGCTAAAGTAAGAATACCTTGAGCGGTCGAGCTCAATATACCATTTCGCAGCACCCCTGATGAGAGGGCATTGAAACATGTGCAACTGTATGGAGTCTTCTAGCAACGAGTTTGACGAGCAATATAAGTGGAAATTTTTCACGTGATCACCCAAGTCTTCACTAGGCTTACCTTCGAATTTTGGAATATCCGAGGGTAACTTAATCAACATGGGGGGCCAACGCGGATCATGAAAAATCGGGTCATTAGGAAACCTAGACAAGTATGGAAGATGTAGCATTTCCAAAAATGGTAGTTTGTGTTGGGTACTATGTACAGGAAAAAGGGGGCCTAGATTTTGACTAGCACCAGGTTGCTAGGAAAAGTTGGGTTGTTGGCCAGGGTTCTGGTAGACACCGTGGCCTTGACCAGCGTACATAAACTACATTTTCTGGGATATCATCGGTTGATTCCCATAATTGGATGACGTGGGTTGGGAGGGGATTTCTCCCTACATTGTGTTCCAAATATTTTGGAAGGGGATGCCCCCAACCGATCCGATGGGCATAGGTGCTGAGCCTTTCCCGGGGTTCCATTGACCATGGAAGGTGTTTCCCTTGACCTATATCCCTTGTGAGGGAACTGATCCCTGCCAAGGATTCCAAATTACTTGCACAAGATTCTTTTGTCCAAAACCAGGGTTTCCCCTGGCTGAGATGACAGTCGAAGAAAAATTGTTATTACCAAACACATCGAACAAAGGGAACATCATGGATCTCATTAGTATAGTGTAAGATGAAATTACTAAACTACCTGCTCCAAACAATATGTAGTTATCATTTGACTCGATGGGTTGCTAGAGAGTACCACCGAGCAAGGGGGGTGGAGGATCTATATGACCCCCAGTGTAAGGGATAACATTCAAGGGGAATGAAGTGCCCCCAGTAGACCCTTGCACAGGATAATTTTAGCTCCTTTCCCCCAGACACATGGTCTGTAGGGTGGAGTAGGTAAGGAATGAGTTCGAATCAAAGCTGGGCATACCATATGAAAATGGAGAGCCTATCACACTCTGCATAAAGGGAACAGTGGTCGCCATCGATGATGGTATCAGACTACTTCCCAAGGTAGATGGGGTCAAGACCACTGTGTTTTGAACCAGCGAAGGTGGGTTAGGAGGTGACATACCCCCTGTGGTAGTATTCATAATGGGAGTATGAGGACTCCCATACGAAGTAGAAGCATTTTCTTCCATATCTTCTTGTAAGAATATTTGACACTCGTAAGGTGTCACCCTCAGAGGGACAAATTGTACCAATATTGGCGCCGCCAAGTCAGTGATCAGAGGATTGGCTGGCCCGAGAGATTATACTCCAAGGTCAGAAATAGTAGGTTCCTTCAGACTCAAGTAATATCCTCTCGGAGTAGGATTAGGCATAGTTTCGTGTGAACTGGTCGCTTCGAATAACCCTTGTTGGTCAAGTCTTCATCGTAACGGTGGCAGTGGTGGCTCTAATGCAATTGACGGCAGGACCTGAAGCCTTCATGACCGACAAATCTCTTGATATTCCACTTTGTGAAAATATCAATGAAATAGTAAGGCTTTAACTAGCGTTTAAAACCAAGCACACACTAGAAAAATTCCTATAAGATAAACCAAGCAAACCACTATCTAGTTGGAAGAACAATTACACCAACCAACACTAGAGCAACTTACAGGTGCAAGTGCAACTCGAACACGGAATAAACCTTCAGGTATACTCTACAAAGTGTGACCCGACATTTACCCTAGGTACCGTGGTATACCCCCGTAGTCACCTATGTAAGTCCCTAGAATACATGCAACTAAGTTTCGAGCTCACAAATAGTCACCAGGTGGGTACAGTCAACAGTCGGGTGGACCGTAATGAGAAGGATAACAAGACTTAAACCTATTGAGGGTATCGAAAGAAAGTGGTCTGTAAGAAAACAAAGGATCTTGAATGCATTCGAGGTCCACAAAGCTCCATAGGAAAATGCGAGCAATAGTATTCCCATGTCAGATCCTTAATATGCGTTCCCCACTATGTTTAGTCTGGCTTTGGAGGGGTTATCGCTATTGCCTTTCCTCACGTGACCTCGTGTTTATCCCCTGTGTTAGAGGGGGTCCCAGATAAATTTCACGTCACTGGACATTAACACTCCCTAGATCTGACTTCGATGTTTGTTTAACGGCCTTGAAGAGTTTCCTCTCCAACCTAATTCAAGGCCCTAACCTTAAACTAGTTGGTGGACCCTACAAACATAAAAGTCTAGTTAATTTTAGATTTAGCGTTTATTTTAATGGCTTGATTAAACTCAAAGGACATGGCAGTGAAACTAGTGATGTTTATGAGAGACAAAAAGAGGAGAAAAAGACGAAACTCTGAAAGTAAAATTACTTCTAGTCAAAAGTAAAGATTTACAACTAACTCTTTGTAACCAAATTTTTCTGTAATTAACTTTTTCAAGCTCTTTAAAAAGAAGACCTAAAGAGAAATTTCACTTGACTACAAGCTACCTAAGTTTCAAGAAATTAGTAAGGAACTTAAAAAATGAACTCTTATTCCTTTCAAGTAAAAGAACTAACTCAAACTACTTTACCAAACTAAGAATGATTTTTTTTTTTTTTGAATGCTTCAAACATGAAAAACTTGAAATAAATATTTTTTTCTCTTTTTTCAAAGCAAATGAAAGGGGGGAAAAGAACTATAAGAAAATAATGAAACAAACCTTTGGCCCACTGTGGATCATAGGAAATCACTAAAGACATCAAAAAGGCTGATAAAAAATTCAAAGACTCGGCTAAAAATCTTTCAGAAGTAAACACAAGAAACTTAAAAAAAACAAGCAAACTGAAATCTAACCTAAGCTATGACTGTAAAAACAGAGACTCTGAAGTCTGTCAAGAAACCCTGAGAAGTATAAACCTCAATTAGGAAAGAGGTTGGCTGCCTCTTTTTAAAAAAAAACTTCTTGAACCAGGTATGCTACTGTTGTTTCAACAACCTGTGTATGTACGCGGGCTGTTTACTAGAGAGGGCGCATATGTACGCGGGCTGACCCAAAGTAGGGTGCGTACACCTTTGTATTTCCTCAAAAAAAGGAAGAAAATAGACAGAAGTATAGGGTAGGGAGAAATGGTATGGAACCAAAAGGTGACCATAATCCCTTGAAAGACTCAGAAGACTCAACAGAAACTCGAAAGGCATAAAAACCATTCAAACACCGAAAATACCCTAAAACCCTAGAGGATTCCCCAGTATGGTCGCCGGTTCTACTAGAGGGAAACCCCCCCCTATGAATACACCAGGGTTCAGAATGTAGGCAGATTAATTAACCATATAAAAGCCAACTTGTTGGAAGATTGGTTGTTGTCATTGATTTCAACCCTAGTCATGAGTTTTGGACCGCAAGATTGATGAAGGTATTTGGACATGAAGGAAAATGCACATGTAGATACAACACCCATGGATGGATAGTATACATCATGTTGTTTCTGGTGGTATGTGGCACATCACGTGGATCCTCATGGTTGAGGAGAAATAAATTTTTGAAGATGACAAAGTGAATTGAAGAAGGAAGTACATGTAGGCCCTGAAGATAATTAAAGAAAAGAACTGCAAAATAAGAAAGTGTCAAGTTAGCCCTAATGTTAAAAGGAAGTGACATAAATGGTATAAATAAACATCATTATACATTCATTTGATACAAGTCGAATTTCAGAGGAAATAAGAAGAAAAGAAGGCCGGATTTCAAGGGAGGATGAAGTCTTTTAGTGATGTGTTCTAAGGTATGTTATTTTCAGGTCATCTTACCATTTTTTCTATAAATGTTTTTCTAGAACGATTCAGATGGTGAAATCGCTATGGTACTCAGAAGACATATCAAGGTACCTTGTTACACATGAAATTTTCACACCTAGGTACCTCACCCTAAGTGTCGTAAAGTGTCACATACACCTTGACAACATGGAATAACCTATGTCTCAATCCCTAGTCAATGTGGAGGAGGAATATATGACATGAAGGCAAAGAAATACTAAGTACACGTGAATTATTATTAATATTCATGGAAAAGAAATTGATTAAATGAGAGAATCAAGTGCACATGAATTATTATTAATATTCATGAAAAAGAAAGTAATTAAGTGTGAGGATCCACCTCACTTTTGGTTTCCTATTTTTTAGGGAAGGTGGAGGATCTCATGGATGGTTGAAATATTTCCTCCTTAAAAACCTTGAGAGATATTTCCTCCCCAAAATCCTTAAGAGATATTTTCTCCCTAAATATCTTAGAGATCCCTTTCTTAGTGGATCTGATGAGAGATTTTCTCCATGGTGGTTAAGTCTCCAAATCTTATATAATGAGGGGTTTCCATGGAGGAGGGGGAATGGAGATTGAGAATTATACCAAACTTATGATCTCATGAGTGGTATATCATTTGGAGCATCAACATTCTGTGTGTGGATTGTTTAAGCAAGGGTTTGGATGAGGGGAACTTGATGAAGCTGCTGCACTCACATCTATGGTTGTAAGTTTTCTTCATTGTTGTTCTTTAATATAATATGCTTGGCCTGTTTCTTTCAATTTTGTGTTTGATCTCACATGAATTCGTCTCTAATAGATGGATCTATTTCGAACTAATCTCAATAGAGTAGGAAGTTGTTTGTACTTTTGTTTGTCTACAGGGCTTATAGAGGAGCTTAAGATTGGAGCTCAACTCGGACCGTGCAGGGAAAAACACCAGTAAAAGGTACTTATTTTCTCCTTCCTCCTCACACATTAGTATATCTAGATCTAAAAGGAAGTCAGTGTCCATGATAAGCATCTTCTATCTTAAGAGTTAAGAGTCTATCTCTCAAGAGGAGATCTACCTGTCTGTAGGGAGATTTTCCTTCAACAGAAATTGGTGACTCCACTAGAGATCGAATCAAAACTTTCAGTTTTGGTTTTCCTCACAGACCTTGTCTTACCCTTTGTTATTTTTAGACCTTGTTCACCCCATATTTTTTATTTCATATGCTGATTGACTCCTTACCCCATCACATTCATCTTGATTGCTAAAGTTTGACTGCAATTTTGGGTTTTTTGGACAATTCTGTGAGCTGTGGAAGCCTGGCGCTCCTCTACCTTGTTATCAGAGCACTGGCGCTCCCCCTTGGTCTTAGATAGAGCATTATAACACTCTGTCTAAGACCCTTACACCAGAGCGCCAACCTCTCTTTGCAAAAAATCCTTTCCAGAATTGCATTTTCTAAGATCCAATCTCTATTTTTCACTTGCTGAGATTCGTTGTGATTCAATGCTTCTTCCTATCGACCTTTGACATCCTTCCTTCTGAGAAATAAGCACTTTTCTATTTGGATTTTGTGGCCTTCTTCTTTTATTTAAGTTTTTTTGCTGTTGAGAACTTGGAATTAATCCACTACTTTCTTCTCTCTTATCCGACTGAGCGGGAACTCTGGTGAAGGGCATCATAAATATGTGAATCATCTCATTTGGTTCTTCGAGGTCATTGTTCTTAAACATCTCTCTTTTGTGTGAATTTTTTGATTTTATTTGTTACCTTTTGTTTTCTCTTTGCTTCTCGTTTCAATCATAGCAAGAGGGTGTGTTGTTTGTGCGAAAACCACTTATGCTTGTCCAAATCTCCTTGATCTGAAAGAATAGTTGGCAGGAGAAGTTTTTGCATTAAATTAATCATCATTTGCATACAAACGACAAACATACATATTAGTGATTAGTTTACATATTAGAAGGCATTTCTCAAATGTTAGCATTGCATTGAATTCGATTGAGAACCAATTGATCGAGGACATTCCATATTAGTGTTTGATAGTGAAAACGACTCTTTCTCTTTCCCTTAAATAGGCGTTCATTGAAAAGAAACGATTGCTTATCATCTTTTATGAATATTTTTGGGAATTGAGTCATCATTCCATCAGTTTCACTTTCATACACCCTTTGAGTAAAGAACATCTATAAAACGAATGCTAATTAAAAATTATCTAGAACACTTTTGTTTTTAGGATCTTCCACCAACAATAGACTAGGGTTAGAACTTTGGATTAGGCTGTGAGTACAACTCTCCAAAGTTTTCAAAACAAACATTAGCATCCTGATCTAGGGAGAGTAAAATCCAATTGTCATATTGGTTTTATGGGATCCCCCTCTCACACAGGGGTTACACACGAGGTCATATTCGGGTGAATTATAAAGATTATCCCTCCGTGGTTCAACTGTTTGTAGTGGTCGGATCATATATTGGGGGTTTCTTGGAGGTATACCCACGATTATGTGTGGGAGCCTCTCGGGTTGATTTCAGACTTGTTATCCTGCCCATACATTTTGGATCAGATTGTCGACTGTACCCGCCCAGAGACTCACTGCGAATTGGTGTCTTTAGTTCCCTTAATCTTTAGGTACTTACACAAGGTGACAGTGCAGGGAAGTATCACTGTACCTGGAACAGACATTGGTCAAACTCACTCGGGCTCCTTAGAGGGTAAATCCACAATTATTACATGGAAGCTTGCACCAAGGTGAAAGTCCGTTAAGTAGGTCGCCATTGTAACTGTTCCACCATATCCTAGCCCCTTCTCGACTTGATCACGCGACATTGGATTTCATCACCAACTAGTACAATCATCGAGAGAAGTTTTGTCTGCTTGGTTGATTCCTAGATTTTATTAGCGTATACTATTTCTTTTTGTTAGTTGGCCCTAGATTTTCAGTGTGTTCTGTTATTCTCCAAAATTGAGCCTGTAGACGATAAAGGTCTTTGCCGATCACGTAGGATGCAAGGGCTGCCTCCAGAAGGCTATCAACCCTTACCTCATAACCCTCCAGAAGACAAATACCATAGAGAGGTAGAAAATCAATCCGACGCTGGAAGTGTTATTGCTCCTCTGTTAGATAACTCAGAAGGCGCTTTGGTCACGGTTGAAAATCCCACTACATCTGTGTCGGTAACTCCTCTCGAACCACTTTTGGTTTGTTTAGACTCCCTTGGGAACGTCATAGATGAAGAGGTCCCACGATTATCGGAGAGGATTTTTACTGAAACATATATGGGATGCTCAGAACCAATCTTTGGTGATGAGTATAGGACTCTTGTTCATCCTAGCACCATAGTAGATACCAATCCCACACCTGCTCATTCTGTATGGAGGACTTCATCGGGATGTGATATCTATGAACATTTAAAATCCTTTCGACAACCTTTTCATCCTCATGACCCTCCTAGTGAAACAGGACCATCCGGTCAAACCATGAATCACCCAGTCAATCAGGTTATTAACCCTACTGTTACACCAACACAAGTCCATCCTAATGTTGGTCTCATCACCTCTACTCATCTCCAAAGCACTTCAATCTCTACCCCCGTTTCTACAAGATTTTACTCTAGAACTCCACATGTTCCACACGATCCTGTTGGGACATCTGCTCACCCAAGATTGCAGACCTTTGCTAGCCCAACACAACCGGCTGGAGGGAAACCATCATCTAAGGAACATTTCCCTCCTAGAGGAATACCTTTCCATGGTGGGCCTACCCCTCCTAGGGGACAACCCCCTTTTCATGCTCCTCCTGGAGGGCAACCTCCATTTGCTAGTCATACCCCGGTTGTAAATCCACCACTGGTAGGGGGGGAAACCTTCGTTTACTGGAAACCCTTCACAATCCTGGGGCATATCTTCAGGAGGAACTTTCATTCAACCCCATGTTGGGGGGAACTCATCTCATAATCCACTTGGAGGAGTATCAAATCATGTTTCTTCCAGAACATCTTACAGACAACCTTATCTAGGCGGCATCCCAAACACCACCTGGAGTTCTCCGGGACCATAGTCTTATCTTCCTCATGGGTCTAATATGTATCCACCTCCGGGATCTACTCCTTACCATTCTCAAGGGTAGAATGTTTATCCTCCTCATGGGAAAGCAAATCACCCAGCCTATAATGCTCATAACCCACCGGGTTATGCAAATGTTTCTCATCCACCATCGAATCTTGCTTATCCTGGCCAAAAAAAATCGTATATAGGAGGAATTATTGGTTACAACTATCCACCTATCCCAGTTTAAGGTCCTACTGGTGTTCTTATGCCGCACCAGTATCATCTGCAAATTAACTGACAACTACCTTTCCTTGCGACTCTGGATCTCCCAGACTTGTCTTGGTTAACTAATGATCCTATTTTTCATTCACCAATTTGGCCATTTATTCCAGCTAAACTTCCTTCTGATATTATGAAATTTGACGAAAAATCTGGCGAAGATCCAAACAACCATGTGATGACTTTCCATTTGTGGTGTTCATCAAACTCCCTCATGGATGATTCTGTACATTTGCGTCTTTTCCAACGAAAACTTACAAGCTTGGTAGCAAAGTGGTATATTGAACTACCATGTGCTTCTTTTCATGATTCAATTCCCTTGCCATGTCTTTCCTCACGCACTTTCAACTGCCTATTCGCTATGAGACGAGTACTAAACTCTTAACCTCCCTTCGTCAAACTGACTCTGTGCATATATATGACCATATTCATGAGTGGAGGCGACGATGAAGGATGATCAAGGTAGTCATTCCTGACATATTATTGGTGGAATGGTTTACTAAATCACTTTTACCCTTGATCGCTCGTGATGTTGCTATGGGTAGTGTGGTCACTGAGGAACAAGCCATCACTCGGGCTCAATACTTAGATTTGGTTTATTCCCAATCTGGTACTTTGTATGATTTTCTTCCGAATGCTGCTCGAGCTAATACCGATCCATCTAAGCCGTCATCCTCATATCATGCAGATGGTGTTATCGGTTCCATCAAAACTCAATCTACTTCCCAATCGCTCACACTCTCCTCTATCTCCCCTAAAACTCAGATCTCTGAGGTGAATGCAGTTCAATCTTCCCCTTCACAACAATCCAGAGGTAAGAAGAAGACAAAGCATAAATCAAAAAATAACAATGAACAACCAAAAAATCAAGCTCAAACACCTGCTACCGAAAAGAAACCACAACTGAAATTCCTGTGTATCATTTGTGGTGATGATCACTACACTTGAGACTGTCCACTTCGCAATGAAGTGGCCAAAATTTTCCAAGGGAAGTCACAACCCGCTGTGCTTACTCAGCCTTTTCCACAGCAGCAATCCATGGTTGCTCAAACCCCCTCTCTTGGGGGAAATTCTAGCCATCCTAATGACGAGGCCTCGTCAAGTGCACATATTTATATGTTTAATGGGATTAATTTTACCACTCGCTCTAAGACATACGACACACCAGGTAACCCTGAAAAAGGAAAAGACATTAATGGTACCGGTACTTTACCGGATCCATCATCATCCTGTGTTAGTCTTCCATTGGTTAATCCTCCATCTGGACCACTTCAGATTGAGAAACCCATGTTCGAATCTATCTTACGCCCTCCTAAGAGAACTATACACAAAGCTACCTTTAATCCTAGTTCACGTGCCACCCAGAACTACAACATCGTTGAAGATTTGGCTCAAGCGTTGTGTGCTATGTTTGCGTTAGAAGTTCTACAACATTGCCCCAACCAACGTAGAACACTCTTGGATGCTATTGGTTCTGTTGATCCTGAGTCATCCAACCATATCATGTTTAACCTAGACAATTATGCGTCTCGACTCTCTCACCAACTTGATTTTCAAGTTGGTGTTGTTGTTCATAATCAAAAAATCCACCGAACTATTCTGGATGAGGGAGCCTCAACTTGTGTCATGTCTTTAGCATGTTGGAAATTTTTAAAATCACCATCACTCAACAAATCCCCAACGATGTTATGAACCTTCGATGGGCGAGGCTTTCATCCCCATGGGATTTTACAATCCTTACCCATCCAATTAGGTGGAAAAACTGTTACTATTGATGTCAAGGTGGTCGATGATCCCCTCAATTACAACTTGTTACTTGGAAGAAGTTGGTTTTATGCTATGACTGTCATTGCCTCATCAGTTTTTCGATGTGTCCAATTTCCTCATCAGGGAAAAATTGTCACTGTTGATCAGTAAGATTTCTACACGGCTGATGCTCGTGCTTCCGCTACCAACAATATTCCTTTCTTGGGAGACCACAAGATCAAATATGAAAGCATTGGTGTTGGCTTACTGAAATATTCTAGCCTCATGGGTACCTTCCCTACACCACTTCCACCGACTACACATCATATTACCACCGTCGATATGCTTTCGACCGTGACTTATCAATCTTTGGAATCACCTGACCCTTGGATTGTACCTCGTCCATTGGAATTCGATGCACTAGGTGACACCGTGCCACTTAGTCCAGCTAAACCATCATATGTTTCTATCCAATCAACTTCTCCTTCGTCAGATGACCAACATATATTGGCACCTGGCACTTCTTCGATGCAATCACGGCTGAGTTCCTTGTTGTCTGCGATCGACTACATTTACCCAATTTTTCTTTCTTATGAATATATTCCAGAAATGCTTCGCATTGACAAGTTACCTCAGAATGATAACCATCATCAATCCTTTTTTCTTCCCCCTCGTGAAGAAATTCAGGAAGATATACAGTCTATCTCCCCTCCTGACAATGATTTTCTATTGTCTCCCATGCCCTCGACTTCCGATGATTTGGATCTAGTAGTTGACATGGTGATTTCTTCAGTAGGGTTATTGGAGCCTGATCTTCTTACCCCTGTTGCGGACCTCGACATGTGTTCCTTCCAGAGTAATTATCTTCCATCCAGTGAAGATCTCTTGGAAGCCATGACCGAGTTTTGTCCCTTGACATGGTATCCTTCCAGAGCGTTATCTTCTTGGAAGCCATGATCAAGAAGAAGCTACGAGCATAGTTTCTCTTCTCTATGGCAAGCTCGTTAAAAAATGAAACAGAGGCCCTGAGCATAGTTCTTTTCCTGTGTCAAGCTTGTTAAAAAATGAAACAATCACCTCTCTTGAACCTTCTTTTCATCCACCCTTCTCCTTTTTCTCATCTACTAGAGAAATTGGTGACAACCTCAAAGTCGGTGAATGAATTGAATCTTGGAGGGCATGTCTCTAGCCTTTGATGATCATTCCAGAGTTAATCCACTAGCTTTTCAAGATGGGGGCATACCGAGCTTAGTCTTTGTTCTTTCTCATGCTCGTAAATACATGAGAATGCATCTAGGTAAACTTTTATCTCTTTTTCGAACCTGTATGGATACACAAAAAAGGAACCCCTTGGAGTCTCCTTTAAGCTCTTTTCAAAATCTCTAAACATGAAAAGATCACTGAGTGATCTTTCTTCCTTTCCCACTGGTTAAAAGGTTTGAAAGGGCGTCTTTCGAGTGATAATTTTATCTCTTTTTCGGCCTCGCGAGACTAACATTACGAAAAAGGACAACATTGGAGTCATCTTGAAGTTCTTTTCAGACTCTCTAAACATGAAAATATTGTCGAGCGACCTTGTTCTCTTCACGCTCATTAAAGTATTTGAAGAAAACATTTGCTGAGCAATAGTTTATCTCTTTTTCAGTCTCATCCGACTACTTTACGAAAAAGGAATTGAGTTCTCTTTTAAGTGTTTTTCCAAACTATATAATCATGAAAAACCTTCGAGTTTTCTGTCTTTGGACTCGTTAAACAAACATCGACAGGCCCATATGGGACCAAACCCTTACTTCTTCCAGTTCGTTAAACAAAGGAAGAGGGACTTACCGAAGGTAATTTATATCGAGAATGTGTTACCCTCCTCGAGCTCGCTAAATTAAAAAGAGGCACTCGTCTATCTGGATGGGGGAAAAAATTGAAAGAAGCAAGCCAACAAGTTTTTGAGAACATTACCAACAACTCTTAGAGTCGCCCTTGAACACGACACTTTGTCTTTGCACACATCTTAATCCACTGAACCTCTGCACTGAGCCAATCCTTTGAGCTTCTTTTACTCCTCTAGGTCACCTGACGTAAGTCACAACATCCACTGCATCATTGTGTTTTGTTCCATGCCATGTTTCTGCTGCTGTGCCTTAGTGTTCAAGGGAAGTATCCGCCTCAAGATTCAGCCATAAAAAATATCTTGTCTCAATACCCATGTCAGTCCATGTTCATTTGATCTACCAATTACATCTCTGTGTCTGTTTCATGTTGTTGATGGGGGATACATCAAGGCCCTCCTTCGATGAGTCTATTCCTGTCGAATTCAACACATTATCCAGGAACTAGACTTAGAAACCAGTTATTACTTTGGGACCTGCATGCCTCAATGGCAGGCCTCCTCATGTTTGACAATGGGTTTACATCATTGACCTCTGATCGGATGATTCCATGGATGTTTGACTTCATCTCATCCATTCACATTCGTTGGAATTTATTAGAGTACCTTGGGAATCATTGACATCAATGGTGATCTCCCTCGCGCTTATTAAACGATTTACATCATTGACCGGTAATCAAGTGGTTGCTGCCATGTTCGACATCAGGACATCTATCCACATGGTTAGATTCATACTACATTGGGATCGGCAAGAAGACCCTGGGTTGAGTCGTCACTCTTATATGTACTTTGCCCAGGTTGCGAAGGAGTTTCTCTTGAACAATGACACATATACTATCACATAGATCCACTTTGTATTGGTCATGGATATGTCTTGTCATCTAGTAGATCCACTGTGTATTCTTCGTGGCTACTATCAGTTCAGGTCATGGGAGTATAGATCCACAGTGTATTTTCAGTGGCTATACCTTTTTATCAATATAATTGTGGATCCGCAGTGTATTTTATGGCGGCCATATCTTGCAAGTCTTAATCACCCAAGCATAAGTATGCCTGCCTTGGATTTGAAGCATGTCATAATATTTGTTGGATGTTTGTGTGCAACTTCTATCAGGTTCTCCAAGTCCACACTCTTGCTTTAAATATTTGTAAAGTGTTTCTTCCATCATTCTCTCTTCTGACCTCACACTTTAGGGGGCATTCTGTTACACAAGAAATTTGCACACCTAGGTACCTCGCCCTAAGTGTCGTATAAGTGTTGCATACACCTTGACACCATGGAATAACCTATGTCTCAATCCCTAGTCAATGTGGAGGAGGAATATATTACATGAAGGGAAATAAATACTAAGTACACATGAATTATTATTAATATTCATGGAAAAGAAATTGATTAAATGAGAGAATCAAGTGCACATGAATTATTATTAATATTCATGAAAAATAAAGTAATTAAGTGTGAGGATCCACCTCACATTTGGTTTCCTATTTTTTAGGGAAGGTGGAGGATCTCATGGATGGTTGAAATATTTCCTCCTTAAAAACCTTGAGAGATATTTCCTCCCCAAAATCCTTAAGAGATATTTTCTCCCTAAATATCTTAGAGATCCCTTTCTTAGTGGATCTGATGAGAGATTTTCTCCATGGTGGTTAAGTCTCCAAATCCTATATAATGAGGGGTTTCCATGGAGGAGGGGGAATTGATATTGAGAATTATACCAAACTTATGATCTCATGAGTGGTATATCATTTGGAGCATCAACATTCTGTGTGTGGATTGTTTAAGCAAGGGTTTGGACGAGGGGAACTTGATGAAGCTGTTGCACTCACATCTATGGTTGTAAGTTTTCTTCATTTTTGTTCTTTAATATAATATGCTTGGCCTGTTTCTTTCAATTCTGTGTTTGATCTCACATGAATTCATCTCTAATAGATAGATCTATTTCGAACTAATCTCAGTAGAGTAGGAAGTTGTTTGTAATTTGGTTTGTCTATAGGGATTATAGAGGAGCTTAATATTGGAGCTCAACTCGGACCATGCAGGGACAAACACCGGTAAAAGGTACATCTTTTCTCTTTCCTCCTCACACATTAGTTTATCTAGAACTAAAAGGAAGTCAGTGTCCATGATAAGCATCTTCTGTCTTAAGAGTTAAGAGTCTAGCTCTCAAGAGGAGATCTACCTGTCTGCAGGGAGATTTTCCTTCAACATACCTCTGTTAAAAATTTGAGCTCTTGATTCGCTATAATTATGGAGATACACTCTGTGGAAGATAGGGTTTGTGACTCGTCTTGAAGCTAGTCAATAAACAAGTGTTCTGGGTAAAACAGTCATAACTTCTTCATCGAGAATCCAAATGAAGTGGGACAAATTTCATTGGAAATATTACGGACTATAGTTTCTTGTATGCGATTTTCAAAATGGAGTGTTAATTATTAAGTGCGGGGAATTCTGTGCAAGTTCACTCTCTTGAATAGACCAAAATTGAATAAAGTCTACCATTCTTTCTATAACCTCTTTTTGGGGAGGATTCAAGGAGTGAAAATTGGAGGAGTTTCAGAGAATACATTGAGTAATATTATCTACAGGATCATAGTACTCCAAGAATTGAAGAATTGCATAAATTGAAGAAGTCTCAAGAAGCATTATCAGGTTCTATGTGAGGTTGATGGTGATGATTTAATGTAAAGTTTTATTATCTCTCATATATTCTTGGATGGAAGGAAGGGGCAATGATGGAGAGTTAAAATCTCTCTTGATATTGGAGGATTGTATCTTCCTCTTGTAGGTTTATCCCTCCCTTTACATTTGGAAGCTATAGCTACCTTTGGAAGTCATTACTTCCCTTGAAAAACAACTATTGATTATTTCTCATATATTGTGCATGGTGTATTGTGGTGTATTGGTGTAACTCTTATACTATTGTTCATTTCTCATTGGATATAGTTGAATGGTTTAAGTATAAGTTGAAAAAGGTTTTAAATTGTACTTGATACTGATTCACCCCCCTCCCAGTATCAACAATTGGTATTAGAGCATGTTGCCTTCAGAACAATTTAACCATTGGAAGGAAAATCCTGAGCAGAGATGGATGACCATGAGAACATTTCAAATGGGATTCAAAAATTTGATGGAAGAAATTATGCATACTGGAGTGATAGAGTGAAAACGTACCTAACAACTTTGGGAGTAGACATTTGGTACTCAATTGTAAATGGCTATGTAATCCCAAATAATGCTCCAACAGATCCAAATGAGAAGAAGCTTATGAGTTGTAATTCAAAATCCATACATGTTATTCTAGCAGCATTGGCACCAACCATTGCTAGCAAAGTGATGGGATGCAACATTGCTAAAGAGGTATGGGACAAACTCAAGGATATCTACGAAGGTGATCCAAAATTTAAGCAGGTCAAGCTTCAGCGACATAGAGAAGAATTCGAAAATTTGAAGATGAATGAAAAGGAAGATTTTGCAACCTATCTTCTTAGAGTTGATGAAGTTGTTAATTCTGTCAGAGGATTAGGTGAAGATCTCGATGAATCGTTGGTTGTACAAAAAGTGTTGAGATCACTTCTCTTGAAGTATGATGCTAAGGTCTCCGCCATTGAAGAAACTAGGGACTTGATCAAAATGACAATGGATGAATTACATGAGACTCTTATGGCATATGAAATGAGAATAGGTACAGAAAGTGACTAGACAAACAATGAAGCAACCTTTAAATCCATAAAGAATACAAAATACAAGGAAAATGACCTTGATGAAGAAATATCAAATTTCGTAAGAAGGTTCCAGAAAGGAAGTGGAAGATACAAAGGTAAGTCTCCTCTCAAATTCTTTAATTATGGTAGAATAGGACATATTGTTGAAAACTATTACTATAAAAAGAGAAGTTTCAACAATAAAAAGAGATTCTACTCCAAGGATGATGACATCTCCTCAGATGAGAGTGATGAAGAAGATAATGATGGAGGAGAAGTCCTCTTCATAACCCAAGAAACCCA
>ML787453.1:142002-169918 GCA_009831015.1 Picea engelmannii | reverse complement strand
TATAGGTTTCTCACAAGGTAAAACATCCTTGTGAATAATAGCAAATTGTTTTACAAAATCTGGGGAAATATCCCAAAATCTCCTAAACTAAGGAAGTAAAATGCAAGTAAAATATGTAGATCATCTCCTAACTGCTCATGATATCTATTGCCAATTCGAATTTGCCTGCAATAGAACACAAAGATCAAATTAGAAGGATGTTTTATTAGAAAAACAATAAAAAAATGACTTTACAGACTCAGCTACAAAATCATCTGATTTTGTAGCTAGTCAAAAATAGCAAACAAGAGTAGATATAATCAAAGATAATCAAATCCAAAACTAATTAATAATGATTCAATTATTCCTTAAATTAAAACCAAATCAAAACGAATGCAATTGCAATCAGAATAGGGCAATAATACTCTGTTTTTCCAATTGACATAAAATCGAATCAAATCTTAACAAGACTGTTTCATGAATGCAATCAATGGTAAACCAAATCGTATGAGATACAAGAGAATCATAATAGATTTGCATAGGATCCACATCGTTTAATCCATAGCCAATATAAAAAAAAGCATCAAGATTAAACATGCATAACCATATCCATAGAATCCAGCCACAGTTCTCATTTGCTAAGTTTCAAACAGTTCACAGTTATGAATGAAAACAATGGTTGTAACGATCATTGACCAATCATAATCATAACAACAGATTGATATCACTTAGTTACAAGCACGATGTGTAAATAGCTTCCATTGTAATCGGATGAAATCATATCGACTCAAAAAATCTTTATGTTTAGTTACCACACAGTCAACAGACAAAGGCGCGATGAAATCGACAGAATTCACGAACTGGGCAATAATCAACATAAATTTTTATCGAGTTAATTATAGAAACAATATCGAAATCCTAAACAGAATCCAATTCAAGCAATAATGAGAATCGAATAAGTTGCAATTGGTTATGTATCAACAACAAAGTATCAGATTTGGTTGAAAGACAAAAATAGTTAACCAATTCATCAATCATTTTTATTCATAATTAATTCAAATCATACCATTGACTGTATTCGAAAATTGAAATACCAACAGCAGTCTATTTTTAAAAATATTAACAACTTGTCTTATTAACAGAGCATCGAACTAAATTTGAACAATCATATCTATTCGATGATCTATCGAATCAAAATCAAATCCAATCGAAACTATAACGAAAATTAATTTATCAAAACAAAAATTATATATAGCGAAGCATACTTATGTAACAGAGCAGGTGAAATATGTACACAGAGTATAATATAAATGAGTGAAAATTATACCATTGCAGTTGCTGAGACTATATCAATTTTGAGTTGACAATTGCGGTAGCAAACTTGACATTTTTGAACAGGATTGACCCAATAGTTCGTTGCTTCTTGTCGTTGGGTTGCACCTTTTCATTCTGACCAGTGAGCTTTGCCACTTGGTTTTCCAAATCGTGGATTTTATATTGCAACGTTGGGACATCCAAGTAGTATCTTTCTAACCATAGCCCACACTGATCGCAAGGTGGCGCAACAGGTTGAACAGAAGGGGGTTTTGATGATTCCCCAAGGGTTCCATGGGGTGGTTCAATACCAGGGAAGTCAGGGTTATCCCGCAGACAAGGAGGTAAATTCTTGACGAAATCATAAGGAGGTTTGCCACACAAGCCCTCTGAGTAAGGATACTCTTCGGTGAGAAAATGTTCAATGTCTGAATCAGAGTCTTCGCTGACCATAATAGGCTCTGATTTGGCAGGGGGTTTGGATTTATTCCTCGCCATGCGAGAGATTAACCTTGCACTTTTCTTGCCTCTAGAATTAGCATTAGTCTTCGCTCTAGTCTTTTTGGTTGTAGGCTTAACAACTTCGGTTAGTTTAGTCACAGCCATAGGAAAATTCGTAGGTGAATCGGGTTTTGGTTTGGGTAGCAAAACACTATAAGGCACAGGGGTAGGTTTTCTCTCGGTCATCATGGGCTTATCAACCTGTGGAGGGTTCGATTGTTCAAAGCCATTACGGCTGAGAAAATCATGCCAAGAATCACGACGTAACCCCAATTCATAAACCAAAATCACTTTGATGAACCCGAAATGGAAGAGGATGGTATCAGCTTGGCTACGCTTGTACCTTTTATCCATTTTGAAAAGACTTCTATCCAGATAGTGTGGCATACTAAGTTCGAAACCCATAAAAACCATTAATAAACGCAGGTGAAACAAGAAAATGAACCCGTACCTGCCTTCACAAGTAACGAATTGCTTGATAATCATCAAGAGATCATACCAGCTAGGTTTCAACATCTTTGCAGGCCAACCTCTGTCACATGAATTCACTGTGCGAGACTGAAATAACAATGTCCACGGGACATCATTTACCTTACAACTTTTGGACCATTTCTCCCCTGTAACAGGCAGGCTGGTTGCAGAGCTGAGAAATTGTTCGGTGATTTCAAGTTGGACATCTCCAACTTTGGCTCGGCAACCATCGAACGATAACGCAAATTGTTGAGCCATAGTGAGGTTATGACCATTGAGCTTCCTAATGAAAGCAAGCCACTCGAGATTTTCCAAGTCGCCATGCATGCCATCATACATTAACAATGCTTGGCACCCATTGGGCTCGACCCTTACGACAGGAGCCATGGCTTCTGTACATGGTGGGGTTTGAACCGAACAAAACAATGCAGAAGGTAAAAAACGATAGGGTTTAACAACTTCAGCGCTCAAAGAGGCAGGAATTAACTGCATGCGTGCGAAGGTGGTGGGAATACCACCGCCATGCGATGTATTAATGACTGTGTACAGTGTTGTTCCATCCATAATCATAATCGTTTAAACCATATATATTGGCCAACGAGATAGGTGTACAACCATATCAACGTGCCATACATCCGAAATAATACCAACACCATATGTTATAATCATGCGCCAGGTGTACAGTTCAATCCAACATGAAATCAAACACTAACCAACGATCTGTCGTGTCAATCAAACGTTTTAAACCAATGTTAATTCAATCATGCCAATGCATAGTTTGAAACCATGATCGTTCCATGTAATATCAACTCACAAAAAAATGCACCAAACATCGATTATGAACTTGAAATACAAAAGATCAATCAATGCGCCTTTGTGAAGCTCAAACCATTGACATTTCTCAAATCGACCTTATAAATTTGCCAATGTATTCGTTGCACATTCAAAGGTTTATATTTCAAAGTTTTTAGAACATTGCAACCAAAAATATCATATAATCAATGAGTCAAGAACTCATAGCCATAAAGCATATAAGACCAAAATCAATCATAACCTTTATAGGACCAAATGTAACCAGTTAATCTTCATGCTCAAAGGCTTAGTAATCAAACAGATCCAAATGCGCAATCAAGGTAAGAGTAGGCCAAAGGACATAAGTTTGAAAAAAAATCTTTTTCAGTCATGCGATAAATCAATGGTCAAGTATCTTTCGGAGAAATCAATAAAAGACGACGACAATCCAAACGATGAAAGAGGTGTTTTCACACTTTCAGTTGTGAAAACTGAATCGAAACCAAATTGCAATTGTCGTGAAAATGAAACAAATGTATAGTATCACAATGCGACGATGATTTGTCGTTCATAAGACAAGGGGTGTAGGCATCTTTTTTAGAGTAATTAAAAAAAAATGAATTGGCTGCCAACAAGTATGCACAAAGAACATACAAGCCACACTTGCACTTAGCACAACATCAATAGATGCCTCTTTTCTTATTTTCTTACATTTCCTAGATATCTATTTATATATTAGAAAATAGGACTAAGCATGGGTAAACCCATGGGCTGACATTTCCATACCTGTTACATATTGCCAAATCCCAAAAATGACCCAAAAAGGGCCCGAGATCCCACGATCTCTTCTTCATCTTGCTCTCCACCTTCGACAGACTGTCGAAGTCCAAAATGGTCAAACTTGACTAAGGATCTCTCAAAACTTGGTTGAGGGCCAACATGCCCCCAACACTCACTTGTGGCTCATCTCGAGTCACTCTGATATAGGAATTTCTTCTTCGAATGCCTCGAGCTTGGCTCGAGCTGCTTTGACTTGTTGTTGTGATATGACCTCTTGTTCATAAAACTCTTGGATTACTGCATCGTTCATAGGTCCTTCCAGGAACTATTCAGCTGCATTAACAACCTACTCTAGTTCTACTCCTCGACCTTCAACTTCTGTGAAAAATTGGTAGGCCTTATCTTGCACGGGTTGGAGTCTCTGAGTTACTTTCATAACTCTACTCTGAATAGTGTGAATCTACTGTTGGGCGGTGCATTTCTCTTGAGATCTCTTCATTCTTTCCACAATTGACAGGAGATTCAATTGTGCTTGTATCATTTCGGCTTGATACTTCACCTCTTGGAGCTGCGACTCAAGTACTCTTAATTCTAGACTCTCAGTGAGTCGCTCGTATGTTAGGGCACTGCGATCACTCAACTACTTGCATTCCATAGCAAGGGCGTTTAGTCTCTGAAGTGCACTCCTGGAAGTTTCTTATTTTTGGTCCTTCACATTTTGTGGGGTCTCGGGCATTGTGTGTAGTTATAAGTCTGTGATGCATTGCTGTAGCTGCATAACTCAATCTTTGACCTTTATTTCTATGACTGTCATAGAGCGAAGTGCTCTGTTGATTGCTTCCTTTACTTTGAGTTTCTCGACGAACAACTGTTATTTTCCTTGCTGTATCTGTGCTTTTTCTTAGTATAACTTCACTTGGAGGGAAATATTTTCCTGTTCTGCAGCTTGGCACTGTTATACAAGTACTCCTTGTACTTGAGTCAAATCCTGGGTGGCTGATTCTATTTCCTCTCATGCTCATTGAAGGCGAGCTTCAACTGTATCAGCTAATCGATGGAGTTGGGTTGGATCGTCTCCTAGATCTGGTGTTCCCAATGGCAGAGGCATAGTGGAGACTATGCGACTGGACTGTAGTGCCTACTGGACCCCTTAGAGTTCGATTTCAATCCTATCATACATTGCTTCCTTCTTGGCCACTTGTTTTTCTGCTATTTCCAGCGAAGCATCGTTCAGGGCTGCTATGAGGAATTCGAAGTCATCAGAGGTGAGGACTATTTGCATCTTGGTCATGGAGGCTTTCGATTTCTTTCAGGAGGAAGGTTTCAGAGGAGAACCCTTCCTCTTATTTAGGGGATCAATCTCTTATCCTTGCTTCTGTTCGACTTATTTTTCATATAACTCTTCACCATCACCTCCTTTCTCTGGTGATATGGAAGCAGTCTTCATGGATGCACTGTCTAATCCTTGGACCTCTTCGGTATTCTTTGTCTTGCTAGGTCTGGGTGTATCCTGTGTAGTTTCTGGGCTGTCGATGTCAGATATATCTGTAGGGTTGGCGAGGATAAGGAGGTCAATAGACCATTCCTTAGTAATCTCCTCCATTAGCTTGTAGTAGGAATGAAGTTGTTGCTTATGTTCATCGACGGGCATTGTAATATAAATGAAATGTTGATCTGCGCTCAACTTCATCAAAGTCTAGAACCGATGTAGAGTGTTCGAAGTCAGGCGAGGCTTAGACTAGATGGCTCTCTTTAGCTGATCGTAGTAGGTATGAAAAACAACATTTGACTGCCACTGTTTGTTCATATCGCTAGAATACGGAAGTGTACTGAACTTTGCAGCCAATGACTCAAATGGCTCAATGTCGAGGAAGGTCGCACCTTCCGACAACTCCCAGGCGATGAATGCAATAAGGATCAAAAGCCAACTAAAATGGAATTCATAACCTTGATATTGTGCTTCTCTGCAATATAGTTCCAATTGATTCACCAGGTACTTCACCCAGTTCATCTGTAGGCCTTTCGTGCACTTCCCTACGAGGTCGAATACAAAGCTGGTGACTTGGGTAGGTCGGTTCTTTCTTACTAAATTCCTTGCAATAAATTGACAAGCGAGGCAAACTGTGCCACTCTGGATAGAAGCTACCTTGTAGCCTTGCATCCCCTTCTTGACATTGTCGTAGGTGTCCTTGATCCTTTGTGCTAGAGCGAGATCCATGGCTTTTCCTGGATAAAACTCCTATGGATCAGTTCCTTGCATACTCAACCCTGTGATCCAATTGATCAGTGTTAGATCAACTGTGATACAATGGTCTAGCCACAAATAGCCGCCATGGTAACAAGAAAGCAACAAATTGACATAGGCATTCACCTCCTAGTGTCTTTCGAAGTGTGGGATCTTCATGACGTTCAACAAAGTGGACTGCGTGAGGTTATGGGTCCACGTCTGGGGGATTATCTTTGAATTCTTCCCCTTCGTTCTGGTTAGGTACTTATGTGGGGAAAGTATGTTATAGACTTTTTGGTCACTGAGGTTGAAGTCATTGAACTTCAATGCTGTAATCTAGTCTTGGTCTGCTCGAACTATGCAGATCCCCTTCAGGAGGTTCACAGTGACCAAGGTGTACTCGAAATCTATGGGCAAACTATCTCGATTTACTATGTTGCTCAAAGGTGGTATGTAGGTGGGTAATATAGTCAGGATCAATTTGGCATTCATTAGATCATCCCTATGCTTCGTTCTCTTTTCATTTGATGGCTGGGATGGTCCAGCTTCACAAGTAGTCGATGGAGAGGCTTGCATTCCTCTCGTAGATGATGCTTGTACCCCTGTAGACATCAAAATGACTCATTCAATCATGAGGTCGATCATAAATTCTTTGAAAACTCTCTTTGCTACATTGAACTCGTCTGACATACATGCTCAGGGTTGGAAATCTTCGGGTTCAAGGAGTAACTTAGACACTACAATAGGGTAGAAGGAAATATAGCGCAATGATCACTATATAAAATCAACAAGTCTACAGGTCCAAATTCACGATTCGAAAAAGTGTTCTCAGTGCATTGCGCGATGGTATAAATAGGTAACTCGGAAATGAGTCGCTTGCAACGGGTATGAATCCTTCCTGAACTCTGTTCTATCCATTATGGCACAGTCCCAACGGTCTGATGGCGAGATGTCTGGTCATAAATGCCTTTATACTAATTCTGAGCATTGATCTAATGTGTATAATGTCTCCAATGACTATATTGCTTCACCATGGCGAAGTGCCATGTGTCGCTGTGCTGATATCCTGACGAAGCTCCAATTTTGCAAATTTTCCTTCTACGAGGTTCCTTTTGGATCTATTTGCAACTTTTCGATCTTAGCTCCCTTCTTACTTAGTTTTCTAGCCTTCTTTCCAGTGAGATTTGTCTCATTATTCCTTTTCCCATTCAGATTCTTATCTTCTTTTGACATAGTGACTTCGCACTATTGATATTCTTTCCTAGGATTCAAGGGTAATACTTCTTTTTTATCTAAGATAGGTATTTCAGTCTTCTATGGCTCCTCTAGTGTTCTTTCAACTTTGATATCTATGTCGCTGTTGTTAAATAGCTGTGCTCTGTTCTCATGTTCTTCAATAAAGTGTGAGATCCTTTTAGTTATAAAATATTTTAACTCTTGCTTCTTCTACGAGTCTAAGACTTGTTCTTCTTCCTTCCTTCTGGCTTGATCTCTTTCAATCCAAGGTCTTCCTAGTAACATGGTAAATGGAGCATTGTCCTCAATAAATTTAACGATCTCAAAATCTTCTTCTGTCAAAGTTCCATTGACATTCATAGGTATCTGAGCGAGATTCCCACATAGGGTTATCAATTTTCCTCTGAATAATCCTATTCCTCCCACTGAAGGAACTATAGCATACTTTCCTAAAAGTTCCTAGGTTCTTTCTGTCATAACATTCACATGTGTTTCCTCATCCAGAACACAGTCAACATCGAAGTCTCCTAATCTTGCTTCAATTCATTCTTTTTCTTTGAAGATCTTTGATAATCTGACATGTTGGTGGTCATTCAGGGTTTCTCTCATCTGTAACAATACTTTCTCTGATTCTTTCTGGGATTTTTCGATAATCTTCGTTTCAGGATCTACCTTAGGGTTTTATTGGTTCAGATTCATTCTTTCAACTTTAGCAATCATTCTAGGGAAATCCAATACTTCATGGTCCATAACTTTACAACAGAGACAACTGGGTCTTCTCCCAGAGAATTCCTTAGCAATATGTCCTAGTTTTCTGCAACTGTAACATAGGGTTAATCCTCTCTTTCTTTTAACTGATCCCCAACCCTTTTTGTACCGCGCTAGGATCATAGTGGCTAACCTGCAAAAAATTCTTTCTAGGATCCTGCATCCATTTGTTAGTCCAAATATTCTTTCTATGCATAGGTATATCATATCTTTCACTATTCTTATTAGATCTACTGATGTCAAACCTTCTTTCATCTACCAGTACCCTAGTTTTCGAGCTAGGACAAAATCTATCAAACATACCTAGATCCATACTTTTGAAACAAAAATTTCTACTTATCTTACTTCTACAAAGCACAAAACCTTCAGATCTAGAAATTTTCACTATTCTTACCTTTATCAAAGCACGAAGCTTGTAGATCTTACCTCTTTTCTTCAGATATGATCTCTTTTCTTGGCACAAATCTTTACAATTCAAGTAGAATGTTGTGCACTAGGGAAACATATCCACACACTGAGCTTTCTCTGTTTTAGGTCGAATATTTGCACAAAGCTTCTTCTTCCTCAGTTCCCAATAATCACAGTTTCAGGTCTCGACAACAGAACCATTTGTTGGCACAGGGGCAGACCCAGGGTTCAATGCTACAACAATGCACCAACAAAACCCTAACTATTGGCCCTTTCGACAACACCTGCGAAGCATATGAAGTCTCACCCGAGGTAGAGGCAGGGGTGGTTGGAGGACTCAAGTGTCTGCAACCTTAGCTGGGACAAAAATCTGTGATTGTAATACTTAACAGAGCACTTAACAATAAACCTTCATCAATATCTAACCAATATCTACTTCGGAGATAAAACAAAGCATTACAACGTTCACCCATATCTAATGTAGCTAAGCACTTAGCATAAGGAATTAGATTAGATCTAGCAGATTCAAGCACTAAGAAAGTTCACAGAGGCCAGATCTAACATTCTGATTCATCATAAGCACATAGTATAAACAAATCTATCTATCTATATCAAATCACTTTATCAAGTAAAGACATAAACATATCAAAACATCGCACAAAGCAAGGCAAAACAACATGTACATGGTTCACCCCCACCCTAGGGATATGTCCACCAACTCTTCTTCTTTATTGTCTTTAGTCAATAAGTTACATGCACAGAGCCTCAAAACCTTACTCTGCATAGGATAGGAGATCTGTGCAGCTCACTAGATCCTCCTTCCTCGAGTAGATCTAAGTACACAACCTTCCACAACCTCTTACAATGACTTGCACTTAGCTCTGCAAGTCTCACATAGTATGCACAGAGCACTTACAAGCCACACTTGCACTTAGCACAACATCACATAGATGTATCTTTTCTTATTTTCTTGCATCACCTAGACATCTATTTATATAATACAAAATAGGCCTAAGCATGGGTAAACGCATGGGTCGACATTCCCATACCCGTTACATATTCCCAAATCCCAAAAAGGACCCAAAAAGGGGCCGAGATCCCACAATATATGCTTTGTCTTGCACTTTGCCTTCAACAGGTTGTTGAAGTCCAAAATGGTCAAACTTGACCAAGGATCTCTCAAAACTTGGTCGATGGCCAACAAATCCCCAATTCTCTGTCTACAACTAGAAGGAGGCTACAACCCCCTATGTTCTCTGGCTACAACCAAAAGGTTCCTACAACCACCTATCCTTGCCCCATCCAACCTCCCTGAAATATAAGTAGAATGATGGAACCATTGTCACACTATACAACTATACTGCTGTAAACCTGTACCAATAAACTTGTAACAACATGTACCGAACAACCTGTAATCAACCTGTACCAATAGCCTATAAACAACCTGTACCAATAACATGTAAACAACCTGTACCAATAACTTGTGCCCACATGTACCATACATCAACCTGTACCATAAACAAGTGCATCAACCCTGCACCAAACCTGTACAAATAACCTATCACAATAACCTATCCAAACAACCTATCACAACAACCTGTCTCATCAAACTTATCAGCCAAATCAAATCAATCACCAAGACAACTCTCAACCATATGCACAATATCACCAAGTTGTGCATCAACCAAGCATATCACAACAACTCATAATCATCACCAAGATCAATATGTGATTCTAATGATATACCAAGACAAGTATGCTACATCATCCATAAACCATGTGTCAACAATACTTCTAACAAGTGCCTCCAACCATGTACCAAGTATGTACCAATCATGCATCAACTACACATCAACTATGATTCATCAAGATGTACCAACATCATCAACTATACACCTCATGTATGTGCCAACTCATCAACTACTTGTCTAAAACATGTACCCAACATGTACTTCAACCATATACCAAATATATATACCAATATAACCATCAAAAGTTCTGTAGCAATACATCACACTATCCATAACCAAATGCCATAAACCATTACATCAAACCATGTGCCACAAACTCACTATTATACAACCTCTATATGTAACACACCTCAACCAAAATCCCTCATCAATTTCATCATCCAAATCTTATTTGTAACTATGTAATAGACCTGGTGTATATTATCACATACCTGCAAATCTTCCTTAACTTTAACAACAAGAGACTATCATTTTCATCAAACTTTACTTTAGTCTCACATGACTAATTTTGGATTAGTCAACAACCCTAACTTGCAATAATAATAACTATGTACTTGTAATGAATAAATATCTTAAAATAGTTCACAATGTTCTTCAATGTATTTTCTTCAATTCCTCGAGGTTTCACTACTTGGAACCTCCTAGAAAAGGAGTTATAGCAAAAATGGCATACCTTGTTGAATTTTGGATTATTCTAGAGAGCGAACTTATAGAGCATACCCCACATGAAATATTTGTTGTATGGATCTGAAAATGGTACACAACATACTACAAATTGTACTCTAACCAATACATTTTGTATTACTGAATTTGGATCTGTTATGAATAAGTTATTACATTTTTACCTGAAACATATGTTTTAGACTAGTTTCATACTAGCAACAAACCCTATTTTACACGGAGTGTAACTCCAAAAATACAACGACCCACAAGCTTAAATTTTTATCAAAATTACTTGGATATGTTGTCTCAACGACCTCCATATTTCGCTGTTTGAATCATTGTAGAAAAAATGTTATTGTGAAAATGGTGAGATGACCTGTAAATAACATACCTTAGAAAGCATGATCAAAAGACTTTATCCTCCCTTGAATTTCAGCCTTGTTTACTTCACCTTCCCTCTAAAATTGGCCTTATATCTCCTTTGGTTACCTCAGTCACTTGTAGATATTCAATATGCTCAATGGATACAAATGGGAGACCCTTTCTCTCTTATTTATACTCTCCAAGTAGCTTCCTCTAGAAGTATCCACTTAACCACTTTGTCCACTTAACCACTTTGTCCACTTAGCCACTTTATCCACTTAACCAATTTTTCCACTTAGCCACTTTGTCCACTTAACCAACTTTGTCCACTTAGCCACTTTTTCCACTTAACCACTTTGTCAACTTAACCAACTTTGTCCACTTAACCACTTTGTCCACTTCACCAATTTTTCCACTTAGCCACTTTGTCCACGTAACCACTTTGTCCACTTAGAAAACTTTGTCCACTTAGCCACTTTGTCCACTTAACCACTTTGTCCACTTAACCACTTTATCCACAAATAGTAAACTCTCCAATTCTAGTTGCAACTAATTTATTTTTAATTGTTTTCTTGTTGCAACTACTTTAATCCATGACTAGCCACTTTGACTAGTCAACTTCTTCTAGGAGCTTCTAGAATAATTTGACTTCTTTGACCTTCTAGGATCTTCTAGATAACTCATAAGGGTTATCCAACTTCATATGGACATAAATATCTAACCATGAGGAGTTATGTGACGTTCCACATATCACCTAAAATGGCATGACATATACTATCCATATAGAATAGTCTTACATGTAAATTCACTAATCTTCATGCCTTTATACCTCAAATAGACTCGGGTCCCTTACCCATGATTTTGTGCTACAAGAATTCACTACCGAACTTCTCCAAGGGTTGAAATCAATCACTAAGGGTTGACATCAATCTACAATATCACTCTCCAAGGGTTGACATCAATGACAACTAATAATCCTGACCAACTATCCATCAACCTAAGCCAACTGTCTGACATGAATCATTTACCCTTGGTCATATCAGTACTAGCATATCCCTCCGCATGACCAATTTGGGATAATGTATGCCTGATGCTATGGACCATTCACTACTAAAAGAGCCCTATAAGTGAATGAATCATTCTACTTTGGTCATCTCAACACTATTATAGCCCCGTGTATGACCAATCTAGGAGAATGTATGCCCGACACTATTTATTGGAGAATATCAACATACCTGGGCTATTCTCCAATAACAGAGCCCTGTGAGAGAATGAATCATTCTCCCTTTGGTCATATCAACAATATCATAGCCACGTGCATGAGAAATTTGGGAGAATTTTTGCCCAATGTTGAAACATCAAAACTCATCACTAGAAAAATTATCATGGCTAATATTGTGTATTAGCCTCCTCATCCAAGTTATCATGGCCATTCTGGGAGGATATCTTGAAATATTCTCATCTATGGATAAGTATTGGAGCTTCACTACTTCCTTATATACCATGTCTCAGATGAAGTCCTACAAGAATATTATGAAGTTGCACCACTTCACAACTTGCGAAACTGGATGTGACATACTCCATCTCTATTGTACTGAGTGTTGCAGAATCCTGCTTCTAGCTTATCCCAAAAATCGTAACTGATTCCAAGCTGAAGTAGCACCTTGAGGTGTTCAATTTTTCTACTGCACTCCCTACTCAATCGAAATATGTATATCTTTGCAGCCTCACTTCATCACCTGAGACAAACCCTATCCAAATGTATCATGCTTCATTTCCACCCAATGGAACTACCTTGGATTCAACCAAATACTAACTCAGGGTGCTCACTGCAAAGAAAATATCTTTCCTGGCATTAACTAGGTACATCAAGGATCCAATCTACTGCCTGTACATCATTGGATCCACCAAATTTGAATCTGAAGCAGAATCACTCAAATTCTTCATATTTGTCTCCATGGACTTGGCAGTCCATCATATCAAACCTCATCAATATCCTTGACTGAGGAAGATATCATCTGATCTCTGTCACACGTCCAATCCCATAATACATCTGGCCAAGATCCTTCATATCAAACTCTGAGGTTAACTCCCTCTTAAATCAGAAAAAGAGCTATTCTTCTCTTGTGAAGAACAAATCATCAAAATAGATCAAAGAATCATCATCAAAAACCTTGTAGCAAAGGTTGGGATCTACATCACCCCTAGGCTCATCAAGTATCCATCGATCCTAGGGTACCATGCTCCCTATTGAAACTGGTTCTAAATTTTTTATCCCTAAGACTAACCTTTAAAAAAGGCGGAAAATTAAAATGTCTTTAAATTTTGACGCACGTTCTTTAAGAATCACGATAAACTTAAAACCCAAAGGAGTTAAGACTAACTTTTTTTTTTTTTTTCGGGATTCGGGGTTTACTGAGAACATATGTTTTAATACATATCGAATCACGTAATCTTGATCCCCGATTTCCCAAAAAATGGAAGTTAGTAATTATTAAATATTAAGCTAATCTTATCGCAATTTCGGGATTGGGGGTTCAACGATAACATGCCTCTTGTCAACATGATCCCCGAAATCCTGAAACACGAAGTCTCGACTCATAATCTGTGTTTAGACTGAATTAACTCTTTTTTGGAAGCATGATTAATGACAATCAAACTTCTTATGTTTGTTCGTGTTTCGGTTTCCGTTGAATGAAATCTTCCGAATTTTGAATTCAAAAGCGCCAAAATACGACCATATTAATAAACAAATAATTGATAAATGCTGCGACACTAATGTGTATCTCAGAAATATTTTTTGCATTAAATGTAATTAATTATAGGTCAGCTGCGTCAGTGTTTTCATCATAAAACGAGTTTAAGGCGAATTAAAGGTCTGTGTTCCAAAACCTATGCTTGTTCTGTCTTTCAAAGGTAATTCACATTCGACCAAGCTCATATGCTTCTTTTCTATGACAGGTTTTCCTTCTAACATAAAGCTATGGTGCCAAAGAAAGCACTGAAGAAGAGTGAAGATACAAAGGATATGTGTAACCCAAAAGGAGATATCATATCCGACACTATGCCACACGCCATTGACTCAATTAAATCCTGGAGAGAAATCTATGAACTCTTGGATTACGAAATAAAAAATTCTCCTGCTGATTTCGAGAATCACCTTCGAGATATAGCAGAATCAGAGCTTCATAAGATCACAGCACGCCCTTGGCTCATGGCATACAACGACATGATAAATTGGGCCTTGGAGAAGGTTGATATCCCAACAAGAAGCATTTTAAACGATCAAGCGATCGTTGTCGGCTCATTCAGGCCAGAGCATATACAAGTAATGTACAAACTCTCACCAAATCTTAAGTACATTTATAATGCCGAATTTACAACTGAGTTTCAAAGGAAAGGATGTACTGAGGCGAACCAAACATATCTTGATTTTATTAAAGGATGGTGGAGATGTCCATCGAAATTTAGGGCTGATTCCCATGGAATTTATGCCACAACATCTTTGAACGAGTACATGGTCTATGTAGCTATTATGCTGTGTAGACTCGGGAAAAAGAATCCCTACCATTTCCCTGTAGAATGGGTGCTCCTTTTAGAAGAAGCATCAGAAGGATACACTTTTAACTGGAGTAAGAATTTGTCTGATAACCTAGCCCAAGAGGTTTCAAATTATAGAGTTGCAAGATCTAAAGGTCAGCCAGAGGCCTTTTACATGTCAGCGTACATAATGGACGCCATTTTTTTTTTTGACTCCATTCCCTCTGATGAATTGGAATTGGAACATAACCTGCCCCCAACCCATTCATGAGTATCATTCAGAGCTATGGGAAGAAAACACAAAAAAATCATTTTACGAAATTTGTCATTTTGTAATAATACCAATGCATAAAATGATTTATGGCTGTGATCCTCCTCGCATCTCTAAGATAGTCTCAGAAAACCTTAGGGCAATATTCGACTGGTTTATCGAAGAAAGTTTTTCCTACATCATGGTTTATGGGTGCTCAGTCCCTCCTCATGCGCTTCCAAAATTTCTCCCAGATAGAATGGTATTGAGGGAGGTAGCACACCAAATAGTGAAAGGCGACATTGGAATAGATTTAAAGGTGTCTCAAAAGAAATCATGGCCAATCTTCCCTATGTATATCGGGAAATTTTCATTACTAAACTTGGGCCATTCCAAGGTGGAAGCAAAAGCACTCGAAGAAATAAAACTGGTAAATATTGAGCACAAAAAGCATGACCCTTATCAAGTAGTGAACAAACACCTAATACACTGTGGTATGAAAGCTTATGAACACAAAAGGTCCTTTTATGATGATATGTTCAAAGAGGTCAAAACTTATGAGGAAGTATTAAAAAGAGTACGGGCATTACCACTCGACTTACAGACTGGTTTTATAACCTTCTAAAGCCATAGGCAAAGTTGTTTTCCAAAGATTTTGTAGGGTGAATCCACGACCCCCCCTCTAGAGCAGGAAGGGCCTCCCCCAGGTTTTGAAATAGAGTTACAGGATACAACAGCTGCAAAGGGAAATATGAAGGAGATTGAAATGCTTTCACAAGAAACAGAAGTTCCTCAGATAGAGAAATCAAAGTCAAGGAAAGATAAGGAGTTGGAAACATTCCTAGAAATCCCTGAGGATTTTCCCAAAAAAGTAGGAGGAGCAACATCAATGGTGCTTGGAAGTCCTATTACTTCTTTGACCCCTTTGCAGTCTACTTATGGAAACCCCCAAATGGGAGTTCTATATGTTAGTGATCTCAAACCTATTTCTAGAGATGAAATTCCTTCATCCGATTATTTTTCCAATAAAAAGAGAAAGGCTATCTTGAAACAAGAAATGCATCTAAGAGGAGACATGATGATAAAAAATCACAAGATCATCATAGATGGAAAAAAACTTGAAGAGGGGGAATTCGCTACAGAAATAGCAGGCATAATGGGAGCCTTAGCATCAACAAATTTATACTCTGTGGGTAATTTGAGAACTATGTTGCAGCAGAAAGATCAGATGATAGCTCGGCTACAAATTCAATTAAAGGAGACTGAAAGAAGTATCAGTCGGGAGATAAACAAGGGTCTAGAATGAGCCAGATTCAATGACATTCAAGAGATTCAAAAATTGAAAGCAAGCTTAGATGAAGCAAACCTAAAGATACAGGTCAGTCAAGCACAGGTCCTACAACAAGAAGAAATGAATAGACAATTACAAAATAAGATTAATTCCATTCAAAATCAAGTGGTAGAGCTTGAAATCTTCCAAGCCCAGGGGTTGGAAATACATACAAAGATAGAAAAAGAGCAACAAGGAGTGTTCTTTAAGCTGGAATTTATTCAGAATTACTTTCAGGAAGCAAGTAAATCCTTGGAGAGTATTCTCCTGAAAGAGAGAGAAGTGAAAGCAGCCAGAACAACTTTTCAAAAAGAAGTGGCTCTTTCAAAAAAAGAGGAGGTCGGAGAGACTCAAAAGCTATCTGTTTCAGAGCAGATTAAAGGTGATATAATAATCAAGGTATGGGAGGCAAACCTCGCAGAAAACAAGAGAATAACCAGAGAGGTTAATGACGACTGTCAAGGAATTTTTGACCTTTTAGAGAAAGCTTCATTGAACATTGGAAGAAAAAACTATCCAGGGTTGTTAGGAGAAATTAACATTGGTAAGCATTAGTTAAGATTCAAGGAGGATCTGGAAGAAATTCAGGTAGAGATCCCATAAATAAAGGTAATCAATGTCACTCAAATTGACAAATGGATAGTGATGCCGAAATTAAAGTTACAAACTATTAAGTTCACAAGAAAGATAATCAAAGACCATCTGCTTGAACTATAGAGAAAGTTCTTCCTATTTGAGGTGAAAGATATTCTAGAAGCTCCTAGAGTTTTGGTGTAGTTTTTGGGAAAATGTATTCGTTGTCTTAAAACAGAAGAAGGAAGTTCATCAACGAAGACATGAAATACTGTTTTGGATATTTTCATCATTGAAATAATAAAGAAGTTAAAATAGAAATGTAAACGGTTCAACATTGCTCATTCATGTAACTGTTAGTCTTCAGAAGTTAGTTAATCACCAACAGAAAAAAAAAAAGTTTGGTGATCATGTATAAATATAATTTCACAAGACTGAGAATAGGCTTTTTGTTTTTTGGGAGCCAATTGTATTAGAAGTTTTCCGATTTACAATGAAATAGATAATGGAGAAGAGATTCTGAATTCTGTCAACTTGAAGCTATGTGTTCCTTTACTCTGTTTTCAATATCTTTCAACATCTTTCTTTTCATGTATTTCTAATGAATGATTAGCTATAGTTTAACTCAAACTTTTATTGTAGTTTGAATTTATTTGATTAGCTAATCATTTACAATTTTTCCTCTGTGATTGCTATTATCAGTTTCAAGTCCTGTAGGTCATTTGGATGGTTATATTTTATACTTCATTAGAAATCTCGTTTTTCTCTCCTTCTTCTGTTATGATATGTGATTCTTTCATGATTAAAGCCTCATATTTTTCAACAACGTTACTTTTTTATTATTTTACTATTCTCAAATTATTTCAAGTACAGGAAACAACCTCTACTATTATTGTGTTATTATTTTGAGTTCCAAAACTCCTTTTCTATTTCATCCCTCAAAACTGAAACAACAAATCTTTAAACATTTTATAATTCAATAAAATTTTACTCCCCATGACTGTCCCAAATAATAGACAGCCTAACATAGAACCTGGCCTTCAAGATCAAACTAGCATTGCTTTGAATTTATTTAATACTATCCTGCAAACAACAACTACTCGGGTCGAATTAGAATTCTCATGGGCAGTTATCGAGAAAGATATCAACATCCAGAACAATGGGAAGCTAGACAGAGACAGTTGAGAAACCAACTCTGATTTACCCTTCACATTTGATTGTTACCCCTTAATTCTCTTTCTCTTTTCGGATGCCTTGCAGTATGATTTAGAGCCTTAAAGTATAAACTCAGGAACAACATTCCCTCTAAAACATGACTCCCTCTGAGTCTGTACAATATCTAGAGCCATGTTAGCCCTTGACCAAGTTTTGGGAATTTATTGATCATGTTGACCTAATTTGGAACTTCGACAACCTGTCTAAGGAGCACAAGACAAAACAAAGATCACGAGATCTCGGCCCCCTTTTTGGGTTTTTGGGAATATGTAACGGGAATGGGATGTTGGCCCATGGGTTTACCCATGTTTAGGCCTATTTTGTATGTATATATAGATGTCTAGGACATATAGAGGAGGGGGATGAAATATCTATGTGATGTAGGCTAAGTGCTAAGAGTTGGATCTGTGTGATCAAGGCTTTGTGCATTCTGTGTAAGACTTGTAGAGCTGAGTACAAGTCCTTGGGAGATACAATAGGAGGCTTAGTGCTGTAACACAAGGAAGAAGTATCTAGAGAGCTGTGCAGATCTTCTATCCCATGAGTAAGGGTTTTGAGACTCTATGCTTGTAATCGATTGATTGAAGACAATAAAGAAGAAGAGTTGGTGGACGTATCCCTAGGAGAGGGGTGAACCACGTAAACACTGTGTTGTCTTGATTCGTGATTGTCTTAATATGTTTATGTCTTCTTTTGCTAAGTTCTTGAGATAATTATGATAGATCTGCTTATGCTTAGTGCTAATGATAGGTAGAATGATATATCTGATATACATGAATATGCTCAGTGCTTGATCTACCAGATCTGACCTATTTACTTATGATAAGTGCTTAAATACATTAGATCAATGTTAATACTACGAAGTTCTGTCTTATAAGCGAAGTGGTTATTGACTGTATATTGAGGAACTAACGACGCTAAGTACTTTATCAAATAGTAAAATCACAGATCTGTGTCCCAGCTAAGGTTGCAGACACTTGAGTCCTACAACCGCCCCTACCTCTACCTCAGGTGAGACTTCATCTGCTTCGCATGAGTTGCAGAAAGGGCTGGTAGTTAGGGTTTTTTTGGTGCGCTGTTGTAGCGTTGAACCCTGGGTCTGCCCTTGTGCCAACAAGCCATCTTCTCCCTCTACATTTGTTGATATTTTCTAATTCTGATCTCTAATGAACTATCCTAGGAGGTTTCTCCTCCCTACTAGATCCTAAGGGATGACTCCCTCTGAATTCTAGCTCCCTATGAGCTGGTACTTGGTGGGGACACCTATCTCACCACTAGTGGAGCCACATGCTCCTACTCATAAATGGAAGGTTTGGAATCAATGATGTGACTCCATGTAACTCGAGAATATTTGAGGTAGTTTGCTCTCCCTAAAAGTATCACATGGAGCTACATGTGATACTACATCCTGCAAGGTATCACAAAACCATGATGACCTCTTCCTGGTCATTGCAACATCTCTAGGTAGATCCACTGTTCTGACTAACTCTATTGAATCTTCCTAATGATCTAAGGAGTGAATAAATGGACTAGAGGGATCTATATGGTCATCTTCAGAGCATTCTTCTCTTCACAATCAATCTCCATGTGAAACATTATTTATCCCATAAAAATATCCTAATTTCCATAAGGTTCTAACATCATCCTCTTCACCTTTGGTACATGGATGTATACTATCATTTACACAAATCTATGTCTGGATAGTCTGATCCATGTCTTAAACTAGAGACCATCTAATCTATTTCTTCCTACAATAGTCACTATAGCTCCCTCTCCCAGATATCCCCTATGACCTTCCTTGAACAAGAGCAATAACAAGGGAAAGTAGCATACAAGAACAATATTCTTATGATTAGGAAATAGAAACAAGGAAAACAAATATGAATATGAACAATCATCACTATAGCTATTTCTTAGAGCTATTGCCTATGACCTTCCCAGGACAAGAGTCAAAACAAAAATACAAGAACAAGATTAATAAACAAGAACAACACTTTTCTAGTGTTGTGACCAATTATTCCTCCATGGTAACCTTCCTGGAACAAGTACAAGAGTAAGAATAAGAACAACACTTCTCTAGTGTTTCTACCAGTCATTCCTTCATGGTAACCTTCCCATAACAAAACAAGAGTAAGAATAAGAACAACACTTCTCTAGTGTTTCTACCGGTCATTCCTTCATGGTAACCTTCCCGTAACAAAACATCTCCATGGAATTTACAAGGTAACCTTCCTGGGACAAAGACAAAAACCAAGAACATCTCTCAGAGGAGATCAATTCTATCTTGCAAACAAGTGCATTATTAGTACTAAAAAATGAGCATTTACATAATGATCATAGTACCAACAATATTTAATACATTTGATAGCAAAATTACTCAGTAGTAATAGAACTCTAAAGATTGTTGTCCCGATTACAATATTTACTTAAGATGCAACAATATAAAATATAAAACATGATATGAAAATATGGAATCTTGTTGCTGTTGTCCCATTTGATTTCAAGTTGCCATATACTATAGGAGACATCACCACTATTGTCTCCAACTCTTGGGATTCCTTTACGTGCACTAGATCTAAGATCCCTTTGGATCTACTATCACTGCTTGGACAAATGTCTTTTTTCCAAGTGTACATATCCTACGAACACCCTCATGATATAACTTATATACAAGTGCGTACCTCTAAAATTTGTATCATCATCCAACTTGTCTTCTAATCTCAAATTTCGTGCAACTGGAAACTAAAAACTGCAACTATAACTAGCAACTGCAACTGCAACTGCAATTGAAAACTGCAAGTGCAACTGGAAACTACAACTGGAAACTAGAAACTGGAAACTGGAAATTGGCAATTGACAACTGACAACTGGAAACTGCAACTGGTAACTGCAACTATAACTAAAAATTGACAACTGCAACTGTAACTGCAACTGAGAAATTTCAACTTTCACCAAGTTGCAATATGATACCACTAGGAGGTGCACTAGGCTAGGGTGAGATGATCTATGAAAAAAATCATCTCAACATCCTTCAATAAATTTATCAATGAGCTTGACAAGTTCAGGTCTATGCAATGCCAAATTGCAGTGACAAACATAAACTACGTAGTGGAAATATTTCAACAAATCTCTGAAACCATGTTGATGTTTTATGATTTTCATATCTTGATAGTTATTGCCTTATGATTAATAACAAGATACACTTTCATACAATAGTTATCATAGAATAAATATACACTGAAAATCTCAACTATAATACTGCAACGAAAATGAAAATATCTAGAAATATTAACCATGCACAGTAAACACAAGAACACAACACAAGAACACAAGAGTTTATCCTAGGAAACCCAACCTTGGGAGAAAACCCAAAAACCTTTCTATAGAATAATTCAATGAAAGATATTACCAGTACATCACCATCAATAGCTAAAATACCATACAGAGAAGATCCTCCCTAAGGCTAGCATCACCAAGACCTAGCACCTCAATAATATGACTAACAGAAACCAAGAATATCCTTCCCAAGTGTGGCACACTCATCAAGATACAAGAAACCTAGAAATAACGAAATTACCAAAAATTGCAGCTACAACTGCCTTGTGTGCATTGTAGAAGGAGCTGTCTAATTTGAAAAATGAAATGACCCAGTCTTGTATTTATACTAATCTTGGCACCTGTCTGGGGACAACTTCTTATTCTAGGTCTTCAATTTTACTTTATTATTTCTGTCTTTTACTAGTGGGGCCGACTTCTCTTCCCGGGTATTCAATTTCTTCCTAGGGATTATGTAATGGTGTAGATAGGTCTTATTGTACTTTCTTGTGGAGAATGATTGCCCAAAGTTGAAAATATTGAACACCAAACCACTCCACCTATTGTTTTATTGATTTGCTTGATGTACTCTCTAGTATAGTAGAATGGCTTGTATATTATGTACCCCTTCCCCATAGACGCTTCCGATTTTTCCCTTTTTTGAACAAACCACTTCAACTTTATCATGTACCTCTCTAAGAAGAATATCCAATGTCATGAGACCACCCCGGCTGATTCAACCTCATTATCTAGGTGAATTAGAAGATGGACTTGTAAGTCCATGAAAATGGTAGGGAATTCCTTCTCAAACATATAGACAATATCAACTATCTCTCAATGCCATCACGTAATTCTATACACATGAATCTACTTTGATGTAATCCAACATACAAATGAAAATAGTTTAGATATGGTTCATTGCGGGTCTTGGGGCAAATCACATAACCATTCATGATAAAAGGATAATGATACTATAAAATAAATGCATACAAAATTAATTGGCATAAAACTGTGAGTGCATAGCATATGATAACCTACACTACAAAAAAAGAAGAATGTAATTGACATACATACCCTCAGAAGGTTCAGATGGTCATGTGATTTCAACTCCAACAAATTTTCTACTACAATGAAGCAACATCATAGAGTGACCAGTGTAAAGAAGGCACCTCCACACCCAAGATAACTTTCTTCACTAGAGAAATATCATGTTTCTTTAATATCCATGAGACATCGCCTTTTTTAATAGACCAAGAGGGACCGACCTCTCCCATGATTTCTTTTCTTGGCCAATGTTTCTTTTTAGTTTTTGAAGAAATAAGATCTCTCCTAACACATGTGTTAAATCTTTTAGGATATTCAAACAATGGTTCCCCATTTGAATTGAACAATTATGCAATTTCCTTCTACTTCTCTAGGTCATATGCCCTAAGCTAGTTTGTGAGTGTCAATATTTCAAGTCTCTAGGTTCTCTCCAATTTACCATTGAAATAAAATGTTTCTCTTCTATACTGGTGTTCTTCCAGTAGGAATACCCTCGAGTAGTCATACACCATATTTCATAGGTGGTTGGATCACCTATATTTTATAGAATATACATAGCATTTGCATCCATGATACTCTTAATTTGTTACAATACCTATGGTGTTATTTTTGATGTTTGGACAACATAGGGAAGACATTCTCTTAGAATAATAATTAATAATATAATTATTGATTATCAAATATAATATATAATAAGTAAATGATAATAATAAATAGTTATTGATTATTCAAGGGACACATCCTTTCATGGATGGTCACCATATGTTCCCTATATATGGAACACTCATCATTGTAATAATATATCGATGATATCTCATATGAAGAAAAAAACCAAAATGGTATCAGAGCAAGACCGGGCTGACTCCCTCATAGGAGGACCCAGGTAAATATGAATTGTGAACCCCCACTTTCTCATCTCATGGATCACAGACTTATCATGCCTGTATCACTGCATTACATTAGCAACCATGGACATGTTCCTCATGCCTCATGGGACGAATGGACAATGGAGATATTTAGTTTGGTGAAGTGGCCAATGAAGTTCACCATGTTTGAGCTCATGAAGGAGTTTCCACCTCGGGAGCTTCCAGTCACAATGGTGTCCGCGGGGAATCAGGGAAAGGAACTGAATCTAGAGAAACAAACGATTGGCTTCAACTGGGGAGAAAACGAGCTTTCCACCTTTGTTTGGTGTGGGGTTTGATTGTGCAACGTGCTCAAGAAATGTGGGATGATGTCCAAGAAGAAAGGGGCCCTCTACATCTTCTTTGATGGATCCAAAAACCTTTCCGAGGGTGGGGGGTTAGATTATGAGATGAGTATTTGTTTTGACATTGCAATGGATCCCACGCGTGATGTCATATTGGCTTATATGAATAATGGGGAACTTCTTCATCTAGACCACAATTTTTCGGTGAGAACAATATTCCCTAGATTCATCGGAGGACACATGATCAAATGGATAAAGGGAATCCAGGTTACATCACAAGAGTTTGAAGGCGACTACCATTACCATGATAACCAACTTCTACCCTCCGATGTTGATGCTAGAAAGGCTATTGCATAAGGGTGGTTAAAATTTAACCAAGTCGAGTTTAGGTGGGGTGAGCTCCTCATTGCTTGCCTGGGTATTTGGCTCAAAATTTTGTGATGCCCAATTGCATTTATGCTTCCCCCAGATGCCAAGAGAGAAGTAATGATGGTCTTCTAAAACCTTGACAATGAATGTGTTGCATGAATAATGGACCTGTCTTCCTACATATGGACAATGAGTTCAACAAGGATTATAGTAGAATTTGGGTTGAATTTGGGCATTATTAGTGCATAAAATTCACATAGAGATGGAATAAAAAACATAAATAAAATAAGGTTAACATTGACCATTCAAGACACATATAAATGAACAAAACTTTTAGGGTTTTTGAATTACTTGCGAGACAAGTCATTTCAGATTTGTGTATGTGGGACATTCAATGTATAAATAATGATGACAAATGTCTTAAATCCTTTCATTATGAAGGATAATGGCCACATCGGTGTGTTCCAGGAGAGAGTGGAGGAGCCAGTTACACAAAGAGTATTCCTAGAGGAATGAAATTGCTGATAGAGTAGAGAAGCTACTCTCAGTCTTAGTACTTAGAAGTTACAGAGTCCTAAAGGGAGTAGTTGAAAAATCCTAGAGGGAGTAGCTACAGAGAAAGTGGAGAACCTACTCTCAAAGAAAAGAGCCAGATAGTGTTTTGTAGTAAGCACCCTAATCTAGCTTGTGATTTGAGAAGACTAAGCTATAGCAGAGCAAGTGTACCAATGTGGTACAATTGGACATGTCTCAAGAGATGAAGAAACACTATGAAGATATACATTTCTGATTAGGCAAAGAGTACAATTGACAGAAAGCACACCAGAGGGTGCTGCCTCAGCTTGAGATCAGTCAGGATTCATGGAAGAAGAATTCTATAACACTCAGTACTGCGAAGGTAGAATATATCGTAGCCAATTACGCAGGTCATGGAAGCAGTGAGGCTTCAGAGGATTCTCGTAGGATTTCATCTGAGACATGGTGTAGATGAAGCAGCTAGGCTTCAACACACAAATGAGAAAGATGGTTTAGAATTCATCTTGACATGCCTTAGATGGTTAGATGAATGAACCAAGACATTCGTTTCATAAGGAAACCTCGATATGTATTGTGAGACATTGAGTCCATGAGGGAACCTTGATATGTATTAGACATTGGTTTCATGAGGAAACATTTATATGTTAAATAAGTTCCAAGATGACATTCCCTTTCAGAGGGAGACAATTGAGACAATTGATCCTATAGCTTTAGTTAATGTTTCCAGAGATATTGCAGTAGGTCGGAAGATACTTGCATGGGCTTGTCAGACTCTGCAGGAGGAAAAAGGACATGCAACTCCTCATGGTGCCTTATGAGAGAGCAAGAGACTTTAGAGATATTCATGATATGCCATAGATATGGGTCACATCATTCATTTTGAGCCTTCCTGTTATGAGGAGGAAACTAGTCATCCAGTATGGAGAGATGCCATGATGGAGGAGTATCAATCCATCATAAATAATGATGTGTGGGATATTGTTCGGAGACCTGAGGGGAAGTCTGTAGTGACTTCCAAATGGATCTACAAGATCAAACACACAATTGACGGGAGCATCGAGAAGCACAAAATGAGATTTGTTGCTAGAGGATTCTCTCAGGTGGAGGGAATAGATTATGAGGAGACATTTTCTCCTGTTGCTCAATACACTTCTATCTGAATGATTATTTCCCGTGCAACATCCGTGGGTTAGAGAGTACATCAGATGGATTTAAAGAGAACCTTTCTCAATGGAGATATTGAGGAAGAAGTATACATTGATCATCCATATGGTTTCGTGATACATGATAAGGAGTCTCATGTGTGCAGGTTGAATATGGCCTTGTATGGAATCAAGCAACCACCTTGCACTTGGTATGCAAGGATTGATGGAGACCTGATGATTTTTGGGCTTCAACAAACAAAAGTGTTGTCGATCCTAGCCTATACTATAAGACTGTTAATGGTGATTCCTTGATTTTGGTCCTCTATGTTGATGATTTATTCCTCACCAATACAGAGAGACTTATTGTTGAATTCAAGTATGCATTGGCCTCTAAGTTTGAGATGAAGGAACTTGGTCTGATCCACTACTTCTTGGGACTAGAGGTGTGGTAGAGACTTGATGAGATCTTCCTGAGTCAAGGGAAGTACATAGTTGATATATTAAAGAAGTTTGGATACTAAAATTGAAGCCAGTGGCTACACCAATGATGACGAATCTGAAGATACTAAGTGTGTCTTCTTCCGATTCTGACGAAATTGCTCCAAATCTGTACAGACAATTGATTGGATAATTGATGTATCTGGTTAACAAGAGACCAAATATTTTCTATGCAGTGAGTGCACTTAGTTAGTTTATAATTCATTTGAGATAGACACACTAGATTGCTACGAAGCATGTGTTGGGATACTTGTGAGGCACAGTTGGACATGGTCTGAGATATACTTCCAGTATTGATATGATCATGAAAAGGAATAATATGGACTCAAGTTGCTTGAAGTTCTTTCCACATGTCATTTAGCATCAGGTCGACATTCACTCATAGGTGTGTACCTATGGTGAAAGATCCTGGTGTGCTATTTGTCCTATTCATGGTGATTTGACAAGGAATGATAAAAACTCAAGATGCTATATGATATTACATGCAGACCCAAAGTGAGCCTAATCTTAGAGAGAGTTAATTGGCTCAGAGGGAGAGCCACAAAAGGAGTTTCTCCTTGGTTCAGGTGGGAGAAAGATGTATCCCAAGACAGATAGTGAAGTGTCATGAGTCTAGGGTGAAGTTTGTATACTTCAAAGACAAGATTGGCATGTTGCAGAATGTCTCCCTCGATGAGAGGGAGTGTTTATGTTTGGAAAACATTGGGAAGACATTCTCTTAGAATAATAATCAATAATATAATTATTGATTATTAAATATCACATATAATAAGTAAATGATAGTAATAAATAGTTATTGATTATTCAAGGGATGCGTCCTTTCATGGATGGTCACCATATGTTCCCTATATATGTAACACTCAACATTGTAATAATATATCGATCATATCTCATATGAAGAAAAAAAACAACAATTATTATATACAAAACATGTTATCACCAAAGAAGACAGTTGCACCAAATTAAGTATGCCAAATAATGTTAAATATATAAACAAATCAATCAACATGCTTACTTGAGAAAACTCCTAGTCTTGGATAATCATAATGGTGTATGCACATATGCCATACATATTAAAATACCTCTCCATTGGTATGTGTCTTGACACATTATATAGTTGTATCCCTTCCCATAATTTCTTCAATTCATCTATGAATGGTTGGAGGAAGATATCCATTCTATTCATTTTCATTCTACCAAGGACTATAGAGCCAACATAAAATGTTCTTTCTTGAAAAAAAATCATAAGGGATAATTTTATTGATCATTACCACTAGTCAAATAGAATAGTTGGTGTTTTGGAGGGAATATAGGTTAAATGACAGGCCAGGATTGAACAAATCCATGCATAAATTAAATTTTATTAAAGAGATCCACATATAAATACACTCAAACATGATATTTGGTTTCATCTTCCCATAGGTTCAATGATTATTATTATTCACCTATGAATTCATATTTCATAATAATAATATTTAGAAGACACCATAATCCCTAGGATTAGGTATCTAACATCCCCCCCCTTAATCCAAAGGGGTGTTTGTGATTCCAAGCATATTTATGAACTTTTCAAACTTTTCTCTTCCAAGAACTTTAGTGAAGATGTCTACAATTTTATCACGTGTGGAACAATGTAT
>ML787453.1:104619-117422 GCA_009831015.1 Picea engelmannii | reverse complement strand
CAACATCCTTTGTAAGCTCCAACTTGCTCTACCACCACCCAACCTCCCTTTTTATGATAAGTACTTCAATCTTCAAATCTTCATAATCTTCTTTGGATTATGCTACATATCTTTATTTACTTTCTTGGCCTCTGACTTTGTTATTTATCTTAAGATTCAAAGCACATAGACACACCCTCTTTCACAAGAATTTCCATTTATATAGTCTTCCATTGGTCATGTACAACTGGAAAAATGCACCTCTTCAATATAGGAATGTATCTCTTCATTCTAAGTATGTGCCTTTTCAATATAAGATATTAATCATAACATTTTAATTAATACAATGTTAATGAACCATTGTTCCTTTTAGATAGTTTAGTCACATTTTTAATTGGGTCAATAGATTTAGACTATCATGCTTTAATTCACCTTTTACCTTACCATAGCTAAATACCACTATGCATTTCAAATAGCATGTGCACATACCTTGTTCTCTTTCACTTTTTCCCTTTTTTCTTTAACTCCACTTTCACTTTTACCTTTTTCTTTAATCCAATTTCACTTTTACCTTTTTCTTTATTCCACTTTCATATTTACTCCTCTTTTACGTAACTTCACTTCCACCTAAATTTTCAAATTTTGTTATTTATTAAAGTCATATTTATATTTAGTCCACTTTCATTTCCACTTAAATTTTCCACTTTTGTATTTCTTAAAGTGATACTGAGGTCACATTTATATTTAATCACTTACTAACCTTTGACATATATTTGATCACTTACTAACATTTGACATACATTTGATCACTTACTAACATTTGACATCAATGAAAATTTATTCAACAATTGACTAACTGAGTGGATCTAACCATTGGTGGATGCTGAAAATTGTTTAGGTTTGAAGGGTCGTCCAACTTCGACTTGGAAAAAATGATGACCAAAAATTTCTACGAAATATCGACTATTGTGTTGATCTGACATAATCAAGGGTTCTCTATGCTGCATCAACAAAGTTTCCTTCAACTACACTCTAAAATGATAATGCACGAGAAAGTATTCAAGAGGGAGACTCGCCAAAATTCATTATGTTCATCACGATCCCGTATCAACAAAATATATAGTCACCATGACAACTCAACTCTACTAGTTTAGTAATTGAAATTGTCTTATTATTTCATTTTCATTCTTTCAATCTTTCAAAGAACTTGACTAGGCAATCCCCTGTGTTCTAGTAGTCTAATGCATTCCTGTAACTCAGTATTCATGTATCTTTCACTACAAATCCATGTCATACTCCACTATGGTACTTCTTGTCTTTATGTTGACATCAATGCCAACACGATATTTCCATCAATCTCCCCCTTTGGCATCGATGTTGGAATATTGTTCAATACTGAGGGGGGGGTGAATCAATATTGATTCTTTTTCTCAAATTAAATCAATTCTTTATTAATTTATAACAATTTATCAAAAATAATGTACAAAACTCTGAATTTTAAAAGTAACAATCAGAAAAATTATATTTCATTTACAAGTTACAGTTTGTAAGAGACACCAATCTATCTTCTTTTGAGCACCAACTCAAGGAGACACCAATCCCATGTTTTCCAAGCACCAACTCCTTGTAGATCAAGCTCCAAACTATAGAGGAATCCAATCCTATTGTTTTCAAGAACCAATTTGAGGAAGCACCAACTCCCTGTTTCAGGCTTCAACTTGTAGAGGAATTCAATCATCCCTTGCTGCTCCCTTCCACCATCACTTCATGTTAATATTTCACATTCTTCCTTGGACCGTGTTTGTGTTTTGATCTTCTGAATCAGACCACATATACATTTTCCAGTCATCATATCTTTATGTTTAAATAATCTTCCAATAGGTGTATGATATTTGATCCATTGTGTCTCTTTGAAAAAGAGCATTGATTCACTGTGCCTCTTCACAAACTTAAGATTATTATTTAGGGACAAATTACTTTTTTTTTATTTTACAAAACCTGTTTAATTACATTTTTGAACCCTTTTTTTCCTTTTTTGATTAGGTCTCTCAGTCTTTGATAGATCATCCCCTTTTATTTCGAACTCACACTTCTTCGTTGTATTTTCAGTTCTTTAATAGACAAATTTCAAACTTTTTTATGCTCATTGGTACATTTCCTATGTTTTTTTTCTAGATGGATGGGTGCTAATCTCATGGCCCCCTTTTTCATAGAACCAAATGTTGTGACACACATCTAAACAAGGAAGACACAAGGCATGTTTTATGTTTTTTAGCATGTAGGCACTTTTTCTATTTATAAGGTGACCTTACCTTATAACCAGGTGCTATCCAACATTTTAACCCTTCACTGCCTCATGTTTTCCATATAACCCTGGTCTATGACTGAGAGAAATCACGCACATGGATTATATTTATGTTAATTAGATCGATGGTTTAGATATGATCAAGTGTTGAGTGGATGACCTTGACTTATCTAGGCACTTTAGACAGGTCAACGGTTTGGATTTAATCAACCGTTGAGTGGATGGTTCACGGACTCATGGACTCACAGACTCACGTGTATTCCTTTTCATCACTTATCTTTCCATTCAATTATATCGACAGTTCATATACAATAAAGTGTTGAGTGGACGACCTTGGATTATCTAGGCATTTTAGACAGATCTACGGTTTGGATTTAATCAAATGTTGAGTGGACAGTTCTCATTCATTTCAAACATGGACTTTTGCTTAGAATTATTTTATGTGGTGGGTTTGTAGACTCTCAAACCTACATTTCTTCTCTAATTTCATCAAAATGCACACCCAAATTCCGTTACCTCCATAATGAACCATACTTATAAATTTTTAAGTGATATGAATTTGACTGATAGAATATGATACTTAGCCTTTTTTTTTGGTGCTCAACAGACTCGCGGAAAAATATCTAAGCTGTCATATCATGGTTTCATTTTAATCCAACGATAAAAATTGTTCTTTTGTCTTTACCGTATGATCATGCTCTTATTTTGATCCAACGATCAACATTCTTCTTCGTTCTTTACTGCCTGATCATGCTTTTATTTTGATCCAACGATCAACATTGTTCTTTTTTCTTTACTGTCTATTCCTACAACTGGTATAATAGGGTACTTTTCTGGATGATAGATCCATATTAACCCTTTTTGACATCAATGCCAACATAACACGATGTCCAACATTACCCCCCTTTGGAATTGATGAGATCAAAGTAAAAAATATTTATTTTAACTAAGTTTTAATGTGTATTCTCTCCCTTTGACAACAATGACAGAAGGGACATTTATCTGCTCCCCCTGAGATTATACTCCCCCTGTCCATGTACTCCTTTTTTTTTTATGAAGCTTGTGCAATTTTAATTAGATATGGAGATTATTCCCAATTTCTATCTAAGTTATTCAAAACTACTGTTGGGTAAAGGTTTTGTGAATATATCTGCACTTTGTTCTTTAATATCCACATATTCCACTTTAACAACTTTTTGAGAAACCTTTTCCCTTAAGAAATTAAATTTGATTGGGATATGCTTGGTTTTTGAGTGCATGACATGATTTTTAGAAAGTTTTATGGCACTGGTATTGTCACCATTAAGAATAATTGGATGATCATAATTTACTTGTAAATCTTCTAGATTTTGTTTCATCCCAATTACTTGAGTGCAGTAGGAGGAAACAACAATATATTCAACTTCTTTTGTAGATAGTGATATGGAGGGTTTCTTTTTACTTATGAATGACACAAGACATTTTCCTAGTAACAATGCATCTCCACTAGTAATCTTTCTATCATCCACACTTCTAGCCCAGTCTACATCAGTATATGCAATTAATGTGAATTCTTCTATTTTTGGATACCATAATCCAAAATCCAAAATCCAAGGTTCCTTTGAGATATCAAAAAATCCTTTTAACTTCCTTCATGTGAGTCTCTTTAGGTGTAGATTGAAATATGTCCACTAATTCTACAACTTGCATGATATCTGGTCTTATTGTTGTTGCATATAATAGGCTACCAATCATTGATCTATACATGGTTTGGTCTACATTTAGTGATTCATCATATTTGCTTAGTTTGCATCCTGTAATCATAGGAGTTCTCATAGGTTTGCAATCTTCCATTTGAAATTTATTCAACATTTGTTTAATGTATTTGGTCTAAGATATGGATATGCCTTTTTCTAATTGTGAAACTTGTAATCCTAGGAAGAATGTTGGTTCACCAAGCATTTCCATCTCAAATTATTTTTTCATTTTTGTAGAAAATTTCTTGCTTAGAGGATTTAGATTACTTCCAAAGATGATATCATCCACATATACTACAACAATAATCATATTCTGATTTTCAATTTCAATATAAATATTGTTGTCAGTGGCTCCTCTTTTGTATCCTTGCTGTTGTAGATGATTATCAAGTCTTGAAAACCATGCCTTGGGAGCTTGTTTGAGACCATACAATACTTTCCTTAATTTGCAGACATAGTCTTTATTTTATGATAACATAAAAACTTCGGGTTGTTCTATATAACTTATTCCTCTAGATTTCCATTTAAGAATGTTGACTTGACATTCATTTGATATATTTTGAAGTTCCTAAAAGCATGCAATTTCCAAAAACATTTTGATAGCTTCTAATCTGGCTACAAGGACAAATGTTTCCTCAAAGTCAATCCTTTCTACTTGTGCATATCCTTTTCACACTAATCTTGCTTTATTCCTTATAATGTGACCATCTTCATTAACGTTATTCTTAAAAATCCACTTGGTCCCTACCACATTTTTTCTTTTGGTCTTGGGACAAGTTCCCAAGTCTGATTCTTCTCTATTTGATCAAGCTCTTCATTCATGGCTTTAATACAATATTCATCTTTGCTAGCTTCTGCAATTTTTTTGGGTTCTATTAGGGAGAGTATTGCTTGTTCAGATTCATATGTTATCCTTCTTCTTGCTTCAACTAAAACACTTTTGTTTCCTATAATTTGACTTTCAGGATGATCTCTTTGTACTCTTCTTGATGATGCTCTTGATTCTTTTCTTGGCGATGGTTCCTCTTTGTTTTCTTCTTCACTTTTTGATTCTTCTTCTCATATTTCTTCAATTTCTTCTCCATCATCATCATCTCTTCTTCTTTAATCAACTTGTGAATTGTCTTGAGATTTGATTATTCTTGATGTTAGATCATCCATCTTTACATTTGCACTTTCTACAATTTTGCGCAATCTTAGATTGTAGCATTTGTAGGCCTTTTTATTGGATGAGTAACCAAGAAATATGCCTTCATTTGATATGGAATCAAATTTTCCTAGATTATCATCATCTCTTTTTATATAGCATTTTCTCCCAAAGACTGTGAAGTGTTTGACTAATGATGGTCTACCAAACCACAACTAATATGGTGTCTTGTCATGGTTAACACTAAGATGACATTTGTTAAATGTGTACACTTATGTATATACTGATTCTCTCCAATAGATATCTGGAAGTTTGGCTTCATTTAACAGAGTTTTGGTTGCTTCCTAGACAATTCTATTTTTCCTTTCAACAATTCCGTTTTGTTGAGGAGTTCTTGGAGCTGAAAAATGTCTTTTAATTCCATGAGTTTCACAAAACTTATTGAACTCATATGAGGTAAAATCCCCTTCATTGTTTGATATTAAGCACTTAATTTTGAGATCAGTATGATTTTCAACTTGTTCTTTGAAATCCTTAAATATTTTGAAAGCTTTTGATTTATCTTTGAGAAAGGATACCCAAGTCATCCTTGTATAGTCATCTATGAATAAAATGAAGTAATGTTCACCTTATGTTGGCATAGGGTCAGACCCAGGGTTCAACGCTTCAACATCGCACCAAAAAAACCCTAACTACCATCCCTTTCAACAACACTTGCAAAGCAGATGAAGTCTCCCCCGAGGTAGAGGCAGGGGTGGTTGCAAGACTCAGGTGTCTGCAACCTTAGCCGGGACATAGATCTGTGATTCAAACACTTTAGCATATATCATTCATCAATATTTAACCCTCATGGAACTTCGCAGATGGCACATAGCACCACAACATTCACTTAGATCTAGGCTAAGTTAACACTTAGCAATAGCAAAATAGGTCTAGCACTCAGCACTTTCATTTATGTTAGATCTACATCCATACATCTAAGAAGCACAAAGAAAAGTAGATCTATCTAAGTATATCATAGTAAATCACAACACATGGAAAGAGACAAACACATTAGGTTGAGGCACCGAGCACAAAACACAGGTTTACCATGGTTCACCCCCACCCTGGGGCTATGTCCACAAAGTCTTCTTCTTCTTTATTAGCTTTGGTCAATCTAATTATAGCACAGAGCTCAAACTTGTACTTTGCATAGGACAGGAGATCTTCCCACACCTCACTAGATCCTCCTTCCCCGAGTAGATCTAGCACAGATCCTTCTTACAATCCATGCAGTCATCACTTACAACACTTGCACTCAGCTCTGCAAGTCAGTGACACAGTATACACAAAGCCTTTTCTAGAACTTAGCTTCTTGGCCTCTCTTACATTGCCTAGCTACTTATTTATACTATACAGAATAGGCCTAAACATGGGTAAACCCATGGGTCGACATCCCATACCCATTACATTATCCCCCAAAACCCCAAAAGGACCCAAGAAAGGGGTCTAGCTTCCACGATTTGTGCTTCGCATTGCGCTCCATCTTTGACAAGTTGTCGAAGTTCCAAAAATGGTCAAATATGACCAAGTGTTTCCTCAAACTTGGTCAAGGGCCAATAGGCCCCCTACACTCACCTGTGACTTGTCCCAAGTCACTTAGATCTAGGTAAAGTTGCCTCAAAGGTCTCGAGCTTGGCTTGAGCTGCTTCGACTTGTCTCTGTGCTACTGCTTCCTGCTCAGTGAACTCCTAAACAACCGTTTTGCTGATAGGCCCTTCCATTTGTTGCTCGACTATAACAACTACCTGTTCCAGTAGCATTCCTTGGCCTTCAATTTCTTCAGACAGTATATAGGCCTCCTCCTGGCTTGACTGGAGTTTTTGGGTGACTTCCATCACTTTGTTCTGCATGGTAAGAAAAAGTTGTTGGGCAGTTCATTGTTCCTGGGATCTCTTCATCCTCTCGATAGGTGATAGGAGCTTGAGTTGTGCCTGTACTAAATCTTCATGCTGCTTCACTTCCTGGAGTTGGGACTCCAGTTTCTTCAACTCTGGGTCTTCAGATAGTTGCTCATATATCTATGCGCTTTTGTTACTTAGTTGTTTGCATTCTGCAACAAGTTTTCTAATCCTCTCGACTGCACTCTGAGCATCCAATTCTCATTGGTCGTGCACTTCTTGCGGAGTCTATGGTATGGTATGAAGCTCTAATTCTACGACCCTTTGTTGAAGCTGTTGAATAACTTCAACCAGCTTCATCACTTGACACTCTATGGGCTCTTTGGCCTTCTTCTCTAACCCGGTCATAGAGCAAAATGCTCTGTTGACTGCTTCTTCAATTCAGATCTACTTCACGAGTAGCTGCTCTTTCTCTTTTTGGACCTTCACTGGTCTTTTTGCTTGGAGAGAATTCTTCTCTTGTTGTGCTGCTTGACATTGCTCAATAATTTCTTCCTGTTCTTTCTTGAGGGCCTGGGTGGCCTGTGCTTTTTCTTCCTGAGCATGTTGAAGGCATACTTCGACTGTATCAGTAATATTTTGGAGCTGGACTGATTCATCTCCTTCTTTTGTTGTTCCTTCTGGCAGAGGCGTAGTAGAGATTACTCCGCTAGACTGGAGTGCCTATTGTACTCCTTGTAGCACGATCTCAATCTGGCTATACATTTGTTCTTGCTTCGCTTCCTGCTTCTCTATTATTTCCATTGAAGCATCATTGATTGCTGCAACAATGAAATCAAAGTCATCCAACGTGAGGGTAGTTCACATATTAGTTACAGAGGTTCTTGGTTTCTTTCTAGAGGAAGACTTCAGAGGTGAAACCTTCCTTTTCTTGGATGAGTTTGCTTCGTCCCTCGGTGGCGGTACTTCGACTTGCTATCGCTCAGATTATGCACCTTCTTCATCATCACCTTCTTCATCTGGCATAATGGAAGACATCCTTACATATCTTCTATCTATATCTTGAACCTCTTCGAGCTTCTTCGTCTCCTTTGTCTTCTTTGTTCTACTAGGCTCAGGTGTATCTTGTGTAGCTTCTGGGCTTTCGATGTTTGAAATTTCTGTGGGGTCTACTGAAATAAGGAGGTCCACTAACCATTCCTTGGTGATCTCTTCCAGGTCTTCTTCTGTTAGCTTATAGTAGGACTAGAGTTGTTCTTTGTGCTCATCAGCGCATGAGGTTAGGTATATAAAATGGCGGTCTATGCTGAACTTTATCAAAGGTCAGAACCTCTGTAAAGTGTTCGAGGTTATGCGAGGTTCACTCCTTATGGATACTTTCAGTTGATTATAATATACGTGGAAAATGACATTCGATTTCCATTGCTTGCTTATGTCGTTCTAGTACCACAAGGTACTGAACTTCGTAGCTAGTGGCTCAAAAGGGTCAAGGTCCAGGAAAGTTGTGCCTTTTGGTAGCTCCCATGCAACAAAGGTGATCAGTATCAGGAGCCAACTAAAATGGAATTCGTGCACCTGATCCTGAGATTCTTTGTAGTCAATCTCCAATTGATTCACCAGGTACTTCGCCCAGTGCATCTATAGTCCCTCTGCGCACTTTCCTGTGAGGTCAACTACGAAGCCTGATACTTGTGTTGGTCAATTCTTACATACCAGATTCCCTGTGATTAGTTGGCATGTGAGGTACACTGTGCCACTTTCAATATAAGATGCCTTGTAGACTCTCGTGCCTTTCTCAACATCGCCATAGGCCTCTTTTATCGTCTTCGCAAGAATGAGGTCTACGGTCTTTCCAGGATAGTAATCATGGGGATTAGGGCCCTACATGATAAGCCTGGTGATCCTATTGATCAGTTCCAGATCAACAGTTATGCAACATTCTAACCATAGGTATCCTTCGTGGTAACTTTCTAGCAGTAACTTTACACAAGAATTCACCTCCCGGTGTCTACTGAAGTGCGGTATTTTTATAACGTTTAGTAGAGTAGACTGCGCGAGGTTCATCATCCATTGTTGCGGGATGAGCTTCGAGTTCTTTCCCTTAGTTCATGTCAAGTAATTATACAGGGAAAGCATGCTATAAACTTTACGGTCCCCCAAGTTGAAGTCACAAAACTTCAACGCTGTAACCTTGTCTTGATCTACGCGGTAGGTGCATACTCCCTTTGGTAAATATGCAGTTATTAAGGTATATTAAAAATCTCTAGGGACACTGTCCCTGTTAATCTCACCGCTCAGAGGGGGTATGTAAGATGGTAGAATGGATGGCACTAACTTTGCGTTGGCTATGTCGTCCTTATGCTTAGTTATCCTCTCTGCGTCAACTCGAGATGTTCCAACTCGAGCAGTCAACGAGGAGGCTTGCACTCCTCTCATTGGTGAAGCTTGGACTCTTGTGGACATTCTTATTTCTGATATGACTCTGTTAGTCATTAAATCGAGAAGGACTTCTATGATGGATTCCTCAAGCGCGGTGAGATTATCGGACATACGCATTTAGGAAAGATAAGCGGGGTCACGATGATCTCAAAAAATTGCACTAGCGTGAACGATCTTCTTGCAATGATCATTGTATACAATTACGAGTTCTGTGGGCTTCAAGTTTTCAGCTAGAAAAAGTGTTCTTCGTGCACGATGCAACGAGCTAAATAGGAAATTCATCAATGATATGGTTGCAATGGGTATGAAGCTTTCGTGAACATTAATCCATATATTATGGCACAATCCAACATTCTAGTGGTGATCCTTTAATGTTTTTCTATCCGTTTGGGGCGGAAGATGAACGGGTATATCGGTCCAATGACTATATTTCTACACCATGGTGAAGTGCCAGATGTCGTTGTCTTGATATCTTGATGAAGCTCAATTCTTGGGATTTTTCCTTCTACGAAGTTTCCTCTGGAACCTTCTGTAACTTTTCGATCTTGGCTCTCTTCTTACTTAGCTTCCTAGCCTTCTTCCCAGTGAGCTTCGTCTTGGTCATCCTTTTTCCATTCTGATTCTTATCTTCTCTCGACATAGTCACTTCGTGCTACTGAGGTTCTTTCTTTAGATCCAAGAGTAATACTCCTTCATCATATGGATTAGGTATTTTGGTCTTCAGTGGTTCCTCTAACGCTCTTATAGCTTCGACATCCAAGTCCCTGGTGTTCAAAAACTGAGATCTGTTCTCTTGTTCTTCCATCAAGTAGGCGATCCTTCTAGTCATAAATTCCATGAGTTCTTGCTTATTTTGTTCTAGGGCTTCCTTTTCTTCTTTTCTCCAGATCTGGTCTTTTTCAATCTAGATCTTTCCTAACAAAGCTGTAAATGGGGCACGGTCCTCAATAAATATAATGAATTCGAACTCTTCCTTTGTCGAAGCTCCATGGGTACTCATAGCTATCTGGGTAATTCTTCCACATAGGGTTACCATTTTTCCTTTAAACAACCCTATTCTTCCTAGAGAAGGAACCATAGCAGGCCTTCCTAGGGTTTCCCAATTACTTTCTATCATAATGTTCATCTATGTTCCCTCATCTAGAGCATAGTCGATGTCGAAGTCTCCTATTCTTACTTCGATTTTCTCCTTTTCTTTGAAGATCTCTGACAAACTGGCATATTTATGTTCATCCAGGGTTTCTTTCATTTTTAGTAACATACTCTCTGATTCTGTCTGGGGTTCTTCTATAATATTAGTCTCTTGACCTTTCTCCATATTCAGCTTTTCAAGTCTAGTAATCATTCTAGGGCAATCCAATACTTCATGGTCCATAGAGTTACAACAGAGACAACTAGGATTTCTCCCAGGGCATTCCTTAGCAAGATGTCATGGTCTTCTGCAACTGTAACAAAGAGTTAATCCTCTCTTTCTCTTGCATGATCCCCAACTTTTCTTGTATTGCGCGCTAGGATCATGATGGCTAGCCTGCAAAAATTTCTTTCTAGGATCCTGCATCCATTGGTTAGTCCAAAAATTATTTCTATGCATAGGTATACCATATCTTTCATTATTCTTATCAGATCTATTCATATCAAACATTCTTTCATCTAACAATGCCCTAGTTTTCAAGCTAGGACAAAATATATCAAGCATACCTAAATCCATACTTTAGAAACAAATTTTTTCACTTCTTTTACTTCTATAGATTATAAAGCTTCCAGATCTAAGAACTTTTAACTATTCTTACCTTTATCATAACACAAAGCATACAGATCTTACCTCTTTTTGTAGATCTAACTTAGAAACTTCCACTTTAACCTTTCTTAGAGAAAAAAGAATTCAGATATGACTTCTTTTCTTCAGATCTGTCCTTCCTTCTTCAACACAGAGATTTTCGGATCAAGTGGATCACTACGCACTAGGGCATAGGTCCATGTACAAAGATTTTACAATTTCAGGACGAAATTTCTGCACAAAGCTTCTTCTTCCTCAATTCCCAACAATCACAGTTTTAGGTCCTAGCAATGAAACCATTTGTTGGCATAGGGGAAGACCCAGGGTTCAACGCTTCAACAACACACCAACAAAACCCTAACTACCGGCCCTTTCAGAAACACCTGCGAAGAAGATGAAGTCTCACCCAAGGTAGAGGTAGGGGTGGTTGCAAGACTCAGGTGTCTACAACCTTATCTAGGACACATATCTGTGATTCTAACACTTAGCAAAAACTTTAGCATATATCATTCATCAGTATTTAACCCTCATGGCACTCCGCAGATGGTGTAGAGCACTGGAACATTCACTTAGATCTAGGTTAAGTTAGAACTTAGCAACAATAAAATAGGTCTAGCACTCAACACTTTCATATATGTCAGATCTACATCCATACATCTAAGAAGCACAAAGCAAAGTAGATCAATCTAAGTATATCATAGAAAATCACAACACATGGAAAGAGAAAAGAACATTAGGTCGAGGCACCAAGCACAACACACAGGTTGACCGTGGTTCACCCCCACCCTGGGGCTACGTCCACAAAGTCTTCTTCTTCTTTATTATCTTTGGTCAATCTGATTACAACACAGAGCTCAAACTTGTACTCCGCATAGGACAGGAGATCTGTACACACCTCGCCAGATCCTCCTTCCTTGAGTAGATATATCACAAATCATTCTTACAACCCATGCACTCAACACTTACACTACTTGCACTCAGATCTGCAAGTCGGTCACATAGTATACACAAAGCCTTTTCTATCACTTAGCTTCTCGGCCTCTCTTACATTGCCTAGCTACTTATTTATACTTTACAAAATAGGCCTAAACATGGGTAAACCCATGGGTCGACATCCCATACCCATTACATTATCCCCCAAAACCCCAAAAGGACCCAAGAAAGGGATCTAGCTTCCACGATCTCTGCTTCACGTTGCGCTCCATCTTTGACAAGCTATTGAAGTTCCAAAAACGGTCAAATATGACCAAGTGTTTCCTCAAACTTGGTCAAGGGCCAACACCTTGCACACTTTTAGTTCTTGTTGGTCCATAGAGGTCAGTGTGAACAAGTTCCATTAATGGTTTTGATGTAGAGTATTCTTTTGTCTTGAATCTTACTCTTGTTTGTTCGACAACACAGGTATTCCAACAGAGGACGAACACCTTCAGTAACCACTCACATAACCAGATCAAAGATCAACACACCGATGTTTTCACGTGGTAAAACCCCTACGGGGAAACATCCACGGCCCCAGCCAACGCGGCTACTTGGAGCAGTT